>JAGXCT010036335.1:20116-55922 GCA_022495035.1 Philopotamus ludificatus | reverse complement strand
GCACATATTACCCCAGATTTTGCAACGCTATCTCGTCTCAGACATTGTATGCGTTTGTTGTTTTCTTATATGGCCTCTCTTTCTCAACGCATGTATATGTGTGCGATTTTAATATAGTCAGTTTGATACGTTATCTCGGCTTATCGTGAAAAATGTCTTCATGCGAAATGTGACTGGGCATAAATTGCGAGAATTTTCGTAATAATTGCAACTGCGACCAGATCGAGATCGATCGTCGCGTCGGAGTAAGTGTTATCGACAGGGTGCTCGATGGCGGCCTCGTTGTATTATCTCAGCTATGACAACATCGAGGGCTTATCCCAATCGCAGCGCGACACAGATAACGGAAAATCTATTACACACTTAACAACTAAAAAACAACAGTCACCGAACTACAGAATTAATGTTAACAATTCAGATCGACGATCCACAGCGATTCGATATTGGTAAATAAATAAATTGACTAGATAGACTCGAGATTGTGCGGCGGTCGGATCATATACGATATTTGAAGCTGCCGTATGCCGAATAGTGTTGCAGTGAGAATGTCCGGTTTTTCTTCGTCTGCTTGATTTTGACCAGCATTTTTGTTGGCTCCACACTCAGTCGGTCGCAAACGATCACTGCATCCGACAAAATCTGCGATAACCGTCGGGAGGGCGGGAGGAGAGCGCTCTCGAGAAGCCTCGCCGACGACTAGCACCGCACTGATACTGACACATCGGAGGTCTAAGGTCTACGAAAATCATATTTGTCGCGTCATAATAAAACAAAGATAACATTTTTCCACACAGACACGTTCAGGTATTAGATAAAGCGCGATTAAAACGTATCGTACGATGATTCCAATGTTCTTGACATCCTGACACGGTCTGCATACATATGTGCGTTCGAATTAACCTAGCCGTGCCGATGGGGTCCATTCGGGACCCCAATTTTTCTCGAATAACTCTTTTAATATAAATCCTGCACGTCATAAACTTTTTGAGTTTGTCTAAAAATAGTCATTTTTATTGTCCGCAATTGCGATAAAAAAATAAAAACAATATCGTTTTACAATGGCACGGGTGCGATGTTTTTATCGCTCCGTACCGGATATGAGCGAGAAAAACATCGCGCATGTTCAAGTGGGAGCGAGAAGAAATATCGTGCTGTGCAAGTGTAGAAACCGATCCGGGAGGGAGCCGGCCTCAGCACTAATTTGTAGAAAAATTAGATCGATATTTTGGATTTTTCTACTAATATATATCATTATTAACTATTTTTATTTATAGAATAATCCATTTTTTTGATGATGAAGCATTCATCAATTCAAGACTTGAAATTTTTGGGGTCTATTTTCATACATTCATTTCATACAAAATATCATCGGTCAGTAGCGTTAAATTGCCATTGGCGGTCAAACGTCAAAAATTTCTTGCTGCTAATTATTTTGAAATACAGTTAAACCCCCACTAACACTAAAATCGGGACCGTGTAATTCGGAATCGCGTAATTGGGGGAGTGAAGCCGTCCGGCTGTGTGCGTATAGCCTGGCACGTGTTGAATACACAGACGCTAGCCAACGTTTGACTGTATGTGAATGCGACCGTGCAATTAGATTTGCGGTGAATATTTCAACTCAGCGCGTAATTCGGAGTAGCTTAATTGGGGGTTCCACTGTTATGTTATATTTGTTTAAATATCATAATTTTTTTCGTTACGAAGGTATTTTCCCCCAAATTTATCACTTCAAAAAAATATTTCTTTGAATATCAAAATATAGATAGACGATGCATAACATGAGAGTTGTTATGGACTCGAGATTTATGTCAATAGTGTGCAAGGCATTGACATTCATTTGTTTTAAATAATAATCAAAGATTATTATAAAAATGACAATTTACGGGATTTATATATTTATTTGGGGACGATGGACGGATGCCATACCATAAAACCCAAAGCGCCATTCCCTTGTATAAAGGATCGATAAAGATTCTAAAGATGCAAGGGTAATAATGAGTCTCTTACACTATGTGTCATAAAGAATTTCCTGAATTCATAGTTTTTGTCGGAAGGCTGACCTATCCCAATACTACCTTAGCTCAGTCGCGGTTAACTTACATTATCGTAATAATATGTATGTTACCTACAACCCATGACATTGATTTATTCTCTTAAATTTCCTCGATCTATCACCGTTCCTAGAAACAGTTTTATAAAATAAAATTACCCCAGAGATCTAAATTTCTGAACCGCGAGCATTTAAAATTCCATAAAAAAATGATCATTTATTGTCAAGAACGATGAATGTAGAGAAATTTTATGATCAATTATTGACTCTTTTGCATTCTCGTCACCAAGATCTAATCCGACATCTTTATCCCAATGTGCAATTTCATTTGCAACGACAGATGTTACCGCTTCATCGATTCAAATGCAACGTCGGATATGGAAGACCATTGAATTTTGCTGACGACGTTTTGAAGTCGCTTGAAACGATTCAAGAATGACCATAAAAAAATCATTCTAAAAGGTCAACAGTGAAAGAGCAGAGAATTTAAATTTGGACGTTATATGAATTATCAGCAATTCTTTTTTTAAATGTTACAGTTTTGGTCTTATTTATCATCGTGCTGTAACTGGAGGCGCGCCTATAAGGCCAGATTGTGCGGTGCACACAAACGGCAGAAAATGGGGCGCTCTTTAAATCGACATTAAATAATAAATCACAATATTGATTACTGAATGGCGGTAAATGAAGAATATATATATATAAAGAATTATATATTGCAAAGAAAATGTTAATTAAAGAAGAAACTTGGAGAAAACCCAATTGATTGAACTAATGGCGGATTTAGTGCTTGAGAGGCCCCAGGCGTAATTCAATTTTGAGCCCCCCCCCCCCTCAAAATATGTTCACTACCCTATAATTTGCATTCTATGCGCATTTTTTATACTAAGTTTGGAAAATAACAATTTATGTAAAAAGGCAGAAAGAAATGCAGAATTAAACTTTTAATTTTTTGCTTCTTCTCTTCTCGATGTTACAAATATTTATTATTTATAGAAAAATTCTATGCATATGGTTCGAAATATGACGGTTAGGGAAGCCATCTTAAAAACATGCCATACCTGGCGTTATTCATCTATTAATTTTGTTCAGGGAATGATGCTAAATTATTGATAAGTTTTACCGTTTTGAGAGCTGAGCTTTGAGGCCCCTCGAATTAATGAGGCCCCAGGAAATCCGCCACAGCGTACGGCATCGTTCACTCACAAAATTGAAATAAGAATAAGAGGATGAAAATGCAAATAAAGAAATATCGGTTTTATCCATTGTTTCCGGATAATCGGTTCCATTATCGAGACGAATAAAACCAAAAACTATTAACAATAGATACATTTGAATAAAAGCGTATGATATCGGCGAGCGTTTATTTCTACAAATGGCCAAAAAAATGACGAATCACGTTCGATCGGATCATTGATCGAATACCATCAATTTCATCTACGTGAAAATTGAAAATCATCATTTATCATACGATGAAATTTTCCATAATATAATCCAATCAATTTCTCCTAATCCACGATACGTTCACCCCTGAAGAAAAAACGAGCGGTCGTTACCATCTCGCTCGTACGGGGAGTCGAACCTACCTTCGTTCATCGCCATGTCCATCAGCTGCAGATCTTCGTCGTTGAGAATCGAGGACAGGAATCCATCGGACGTGCCGTTCAATTCGTTAGTGCCGTTCTGCAAAAAATATGCAAGTTATTTTTTGTTCAAAAGGGTGCGGCTAATCGACGCGACGATGGGGGGCTACGGACGATAACTACCTGGTAATACATGGGATCCGGCTGATGGTGTTCGTGTTGCGGATGTTCGGCTTTGTAGAAGGGCGGAGGACCTCCGCCGCTGGCCGTGCATCCCGAAGGTCCGTGGGACACGTTCATGGAGGCAGCCACGGCCGATCCGAGATTGGGACTCCCTGAAAATTAACACGAACGTGAATCGACGATCGAATCGCGAAACAAACAAATACCAAACCAAAATAATTACCATAGATGTCGCTCGGAGGGCCGAGGGGTGGTTTTTCCGGTATCGGTGCATAAGGAGAGCTCACGTATGGCGAAGATCCTTGCGAACAATGGCTGCAATTAAAATCAACACGTGAGGAAGCGATCGCATCCAAATATTTAAAAATGCAAGATTAATCCTGGACACTGAAAGTGTTGTAATGGTATCTGATTAAAGAAACGACAATGGAAAATTCTAAAGATTTTAAATTATCATTCAACTTAACACCTTAACGTCAAGGAAAGATGATATTTCATCATTGCAAAAAGTTGAATCCGTCGAAATTAGTTTCGGCGTTAAGGTGTTAAGATGAAAATACAGTGAAACGCCGATCTATCGTTTTCGAATTTATCAATTTTTTTTTAGGGAACTTTAGGGCATTTATCGTTTTTTTAAAGGAAGTTCCACTAAAAAACGACGAATCGAGGTTCTACCGTATAATAAAATATGATATTATAATTATTTGATTTGTTTTTATTTACAATTAAGGAAAATCTACATAATGCATTTAAATTACAATAGTATTAACTGAAGACGCATTTCCAATTCTCTATTTACACGGTTTTAAAATAGCACGAATCGAATCAAAAAAGGTTTAAAGACTAACTAAAGTTACACTTTTTGATTCTAGATATATATTTATGAATTAATTTGGATTCATTAGTCGAGTGGGTTCTAAAAACTTGTCCACGGTCGTTTTTTACAAATCCGTCGCGTGAATAGAGAATCGGTCGTGTTCTTAGTTAAATTGTTAACGATGTTCTGGGGGGATCAGATACCAGTGGTTTAGATAAGGTTTTACAAAATTTCCAGGGGGCGAATCCGTTCGGATTCGCATTAGAAATGTTGTCAACGCCTGCATCTCTCAGGTTTAAAAATGTGATGTATGTGGGGTATAATACCTGGGCGCGAGCGTCTTGGCGCGAGTGGCCTCCAGGGTATGATAGTACCTGGTTGGTGAGGGGTATACTGACCCGAGCTGGTGGTGGTGCTGGTTGTAGAGGTGGTGCGGGTGCGGGTGTGGGTGTGGGTGGTGCGGGTGGTGGTCGGGCTGCGCCAGGGCGGCGGCGGGCGCGTTGGGCCCCGGCAGGGCCAGCAGGGCGGCCAGGTCCTGCCAGCGCTGCTCCATGGACACGCTGCGCACCAGGTTCTGTGGACAGACAAACAAACAGAGTCAACCAAACCGTCACGCTTCTGCAGACTCTCAGTTTCATAAATTGCGTGCCGATGATATTGAGCGTCCACCGCCTAATTGTATGTCATTAGCGGTGTGTGCGGCCTTCCGTCGGCGGAGCGACCTTGTCCACTCCGACAAGACGATGCTAACACGTGAAATGCAGCGAAAATAACCGAGATAACGTGTACGCAAATCTTGAAGACACGTCTTGAAGTTGCGAACGCCTTTAGAAAACGAAGCGTAAATCACATCTTCAATGTTTTTTTAATTTTATTTTCGTCATATGCGGTGCAATCGATGAGCCTCGCTACAAAAAGCATCAACTTTCATCCTCCTATATATCTTCAATAACCATGAATGCTTAAGATTCGCGGTTCACGGGATATTGCGTTTTCCTAGATGCGTGAAATCAATCCGCCGCGAGCGTACGCTGACGCCAACGCGTATAAAACAACGATACTGAATTCGTTCAACTTTTAAATGATCAAATAAAATAATATTATGGACAGTATCGTGTCTATGTACCCTAGTCTAGTACATAGATCGTTCTTGATGCGTAGAAGATACGCAGCACAAACATTGTAACGGCGATTTTTTTTTGTCGTTGTTCAGTTCGTGCTGCCCGCATTAGTCAAGCTTTAAGTTTATTTTAATTTAAGCGCTCGATAGCTGTTGGATGACTGGCGTCAGTTCCATCCAGTTATCGACTAAGAGACGAGACCTTCCTCATCTTCAAACCTCCTTTTTAGAATCACTATGACAGAAGCATGGTTTATAAGTTACATGTCTCACAATCGTAGACACAAGCGTCTACATTCGTTGTTTTTTCTCCATGTAATTGAGCTGAAACAATTCTGGATTCCAAAACGTCTTAACTTGAGTTTTCCATCCACGAACCCTTAAAGATAATTCAATTCTGTATCATTCAAAATATACATAATTGAATTAAATGCTCAAGAAGAATTAAAGAAACACGAGATATTAAGAACATTGGAAAGGCCCCTGGGGGGGGGGGGGGGTTTCTGAATACTCATAATAGGGGACCCTCTAATAGGCTTGGACTCCAATGTCTTGACTCCAACGTGCCTAATGCAATGATTCCTAAAACTTGTCAACCATTCCGTTACAGAATAAGGAACACAATTCAATATGAAATAACATATATTGAAGATATGAGTTCACGAGTTTCTGGACATTTCTGGGAACTTTTCTGGGTACTTCTGGACATCGTTGCAAGTCCTTAAATTTAATACTTTGGACATGTTTGTTAAATATCATCGAAAGACACAACTGCCTTGGTTTTGAAGATCCAGAATTGTTCAAGTTCGCGAAGGACAGAGAACAATATGGAATAGCTACAAGAATTCAATAGATCGCTGAAGATGGATAAGGCGGATGAAGAAGAAGCCGAAAGACCCTGCTCTTATATCTGATAATGACGACTTATAATCATATAATATAATCAGTATTTTTCAATCTCGCGACACACTTAGACTAGTATTTAAACCTTTGATCGCTGATAAGTTGCTACGAAAAACAACGATATATCGTATTTCGACCTCAGGTCGCCAACCACAGATTTGGAATCCGTGGATGGATCGATTCGGTGGTTTCGCTCGCCACTGTATGTATCAATGCTGACGGCAAAATGAAATTCCAATTTTTCGCATAGAGCACGGGGAGCCTAATGGAGTTCACACGGTGTCCGCCATTCAAACGATTCCTAATTATTTTTAATAACGCGTCTGTTCATCGTGCGTTTCCCCTACTGCTCTTGCATCTGCACACAAAAACACTAAGCCAATAACAATTATCGTTCGATAAAATAAGAAAAAACCCGCCGATAATGAGCTAAATTGGTAAAAGTAAATTTTTACACGAGTTTCGAATTTAAGATTTGATTGGCTTGTCATTTTTATGAGACCGGGATAATGGCCGATGACGCACGTGCGTGCCAAACGGATCGATAGTAAAATATATTCGGCGAAGGAATAATCGCAAATTATCGATAACGCATCGATGTATCGATGCAGAATGAACGGACCAAGGGGAGACCAATGGCGCCCTGACAGTGACCAACGCACCTAAACTTCTGGCGCCTGTGTGCGCCGCACAATCTGGCCATATGGACGGCGCGTCCCTGGGCGAGACGCTGCATTTACATTAGAATTACCTACGTTTGAAACGGCCAAGCAATCATGTTTATTATTTTAAGATTATTGTTCCTAATTATAAGCTTGACGATGATAAAAAGACAATAACATAATGTAATATAAGATAACGACTTTTTTTTAACGATTTCATTCACCTTGAATTTGTTAATAATGACGACATATCGCAAATATAGATTTTCATGTGTGATTTCAACGCAGACGGTAACAGTATTTGATGCGATAAATTAGTCCCCTAATCTTATATTAATAGTAAAAAACTAAGATATGAAATTGTGATTTCCCGCTTTTATCGTAGCTATTTATATAATATACGGTTCAAAGAGTAATCAAAATATTTTTCACGATACATTTTTAACAATATAAGAGATTCACATGCACATTTTCCCTCTCGGCGCCTGTGTGCGCCGCACAATCTGGCCAATCACGAATTATAAGTATATACTCAATAATTGTCATTGGTTGACTATAAATTCAATAAAGTCAATGAACAACCTCGGAGTCTTCGCTGGATAAAATTAGACGTTGACATCTCGAAGCAATGAATTTAGGTTCTCAATGGATTAACATCGATGTTTCATCGATTTTTACTACTAATTTTAACTGGAGACGAGAGGTGGATGCTGTATAACATTTTATACGAAAAAAAACAAACTAGACATTTCTTCTTCGTGTACTTTTTCAGACACAAAAATTCTAACATACATACAAACTTCTAGGCATGTACCAATGTCACCGCAGGAATGTCCAACGATATGTCAATTGATGTCGTGTCCCATGCGACATAAAGATTTTGTTACAATAACTCTTTATAACGTTGGTGAAGAAAAACCCGTGATTAATTTTTTTTTAACTATTTCAACTAATTTTAATTATCAAATTTCCCCAAAATAATATAAAAAAATTGTCTATATCATGTCAAGTGTATCGCATACTACAGGGGGATCGGCTATTGCCCCGGGCATCCTAATATTGGGGGCCTCAGGTAACTTGACAGCTCAATATGTACATAAATATAGGGAAAGACAAGGCGGTACAACATTTAAAACTAACCATAATCCAAAAATTACTAAAGTGTTCTTTCTAAAAAATATTTTTTAAATTTTGCAGGGCCTCTAAAATATTATTTGTCCCGGGCCTCGCATTTTCAAGACCCCGGACAAGAATATTAAGATATTGTATTGGGATACCGAAATAAAAACCATTATTTTTACGTATCGCAAAAGGAATTAAAAATAGGTATTTATAAAAAAATCATCTCGTCGAGAAGGATGAAGAAAAAAACTGATTGAACACTTTGACAAGTGATTCTTGCAGACTTGAAACGAATCAAAGAAATAAAAACTTTGTATTTTACAAAAACAATGGATAAAATTTAAATTAAAAAAAAAACAGCATTAAAGGGGTAGAGACTGAAGCTTCAAATACGACAACAACTTGCTCAAATCTATAATATTTGAATAAACTATTATTTTATGTTTTTAATTTTTTCCTCTTGGAGATTTTCCGGCGCCTGTGTGCGCCGCACAATCTTGCCATATGGACGGCGCGCCTTTGTTTACAGTACTGGAGTATTTAAAATGGATCAGTAAAATATATACAGCGCACGATTTTAATAAATAAATAAATAATTAATTGAACCTATAATACCTAAATTATAAATATTTTCATAGTTAAAAATGTACTTAAATTATTTACGGTCTTACCTGGTCAATGTCAAAGGGCGGCGATAACGTAGAATTATTCAGATAATCCATAAGAGTTCGTTTAAACTTTTGCACTTCATCATTGAATATTTAGAAACATCACTACAATACACTGCAGAAGATATCACCGTTTCCATAATGTTGTCTGTGTACAAATATAAATGAATAAATATGTTTTTTTTTTAATAAACGTTTGTCGTCTGCCCGCGCGTCGATGTCGTTTGGTTTTCCGCGCGATGTTGTTCGGCAACAATTAGATAAAAAATTTCTTCTATGCACCGCGTATGGCAGAGGCGCATTTTTTTGAAAAGTCATCCATTAGAAAGGCGATACGCGTTTAATTGATATTTATAAAATAAAATTTAATTACATCAAGCGCTTTTAAATAAAAACATTAATCGTTCAGGAAACACTTACAACAGATCGACTATTAATCTAATCAAGAGTGATATTAACAAATCGCACAAGTTTCTATGCGACGGAGACGCTCTTTGTGAACGCATCTGTGCCATAACAATATCGTTGTTATGGAACTCGTTGACACAATTGACGAAGCTTTTCAATTATCAACATTGTTGCTTTTAGTCGACAACGATGAACACGTATAATACGACAATCGCACCCGCGTTTGACTTTTAACCCTTAACATAATAGAGATACCGCGAGAGAAACGAACCAGCCGCGTTATAAATCATCGTTAACGATGCCGAATTTGAATTATGGTCATTACGACGACCTGCGAGAAAGTTATTGTCCTGCCGATCAAGATTAAGTGAAATTTTCGCAGTCAAAACGAAGATATAAATGTTTGCATTGTCGCCGGCTGAATATGTACTCTTATTAATTTCTAATTTCCAATAAGCAATAGGCTAACGGTGAGTTGATTAAGAATGATATGTAGGCCGTATTAACAGCTGACGAAACTTTCTTTATATTGTTAATAGATGTATAGCTTTTACTGTACCACACAAACTGTGGCCGCATGCAGTAATTGGTCTATGCGATTTCGCCTAATGAATTGGTAAGAAAAAAAACCAACTGTGACTTGTTGACCCTAAAACATTCACTGCTCGCCGCTAACCATCTGCCGCTGCACTGGCCCGCGAACGGTATGGTCGCTAACCCTACCAGAACCGGCCAGCATCCGACGAACCCAAACAATATTTCGACGTCGATCGTAAAATCAATACAAATGTATTATTTTCATTGGGAATGTGGAAGATTCCAACAAATGGTATTAAAAATCATAAGGAACATTGAGAGTAAGGACAGAACGAATATTGAGAATCTGGGCGGTGGCGGATTTAGCACTCGAGAGGCCCCAGGCCTAATTTAATTTCGAGGCCCCAGGCCCAAATCCATTTTGAGGCCCCCTCTAAATATTCCAACTATATCCTATAATGTGATTTTGCCAGCAGCTCGCAGGCGACCATAAAAATGATGATTTATGCATCCCTGATTTAAAAGAATATGCACATTATTCAATTTTTGAAAGCATATTTATTTTCACATCATTTTATTTAAATAAAAACAAAATTCAACTTCTTTTCTAGTAATGCTACTACTTCTACTTTTTACATTAGTTTATAAATTCAGGGGCTATGAATAGTCATAAATAGGGGGTCCCCTAAATCTCGAGGATGGCTTGAAGCGTTTCCCTAGGTACGTCCCAATACTCAGGAACTAACCAAGAAGAAACGCAATTCAAAATGAAATACATGGGTGGAAGATACGGTTCACAGATTCTCAATCCTGGAAGTAATAAAAAACGGTTCGATATATGACCGCTAGGGTAAACATGTCATGGTTGGAGTTATTCCTTTCCCAATTTTAAAGAATACATACTACTGAATTATTAATTATTTTCATGTTTTTTTTTCATTTTGAAAGATGAACTTCGAGGCCCCCTGAATTTGGAGGCCCAATGCGAGCGACTTGTACGCTTAAGGATAAATCCGTCAATTGAATAGATATAACGTTAAAACAAATAAAAGAAAAATGGCTATCTTTGGGAGTAAGGTTTTGTGGAATCAGATCAGAAGATCAGAATCGTTCGTAAGATATAAAAACCATGCAAAATGGATTGATTCGCTGCAAGAGGACTGGTCTTGGATGGATCGAGAAGAAGACTGTCGATAGCTCGTCAGAGGAAGACGGCGTTGAAAGCTGATTATGAAGGAGGGTAAATCCCATTATGGGATTCATATAAAGATTCGATAAAGATTCTAAAGATGCAAGGGAAATGAGTCTCGGGAAATGAATTCACCGGAGATTTTCACCGGAGGATTAATCAATCCGGGTAGTATCTTAGCTCAGTCGCGGTTAACAACGTACATTATCAAACTGATATGTTACCTACAAGCTATGACACTGGGTTATTTTAATATTATTCATTCAACGAAGAATAATAATAAATAATTTATTCAACATCACTTGGTCAGTGTAAAATCATAAAGAATTCGTCGGAGGATTGACCTATCCGAATACCAACTTGGCTCAATCGCGGTTAACTTATAGTATCGTAATAATATGTATGTTGCTTACAAGTCATGATAATCGAAAAGTTTCTATCAATAATCAATGGAAAATGCCAAATTAAAATACGCATACGATTATTAATAATTTTCGTATATAATTTAGTTTAATAATAAAAAAAATCTACTTTTTTGTTCGTGTTATATTTTAAATCAAATTATATGCAGCTTCTTCTCGGCGTAATTTCCCCGACACGTCAAAGCACGAGAAAAGAAAGTGACGTTTCCAAAAAAAAAAAGTGTAAGGTCACCGCAGTGTTGAACAGAAGCTCCGGCGGAAGTAAGTTCCGCGGCGCGCGAGTCGTTAAGATTCGAAAAGTACTACACCTGTCATAGAAATCACTGCAAAATCTAATTTCACCAAATTAATCTGTAACCGCTACTAATGATCACCATACAAATCAAATTATTGAACACGTACACGACTCACGCACACACTGTTATCATGAACATCTTCGTCGATAGCGCTGAGCTTCTTTCGCGCGCATTACAATAACGCGTGTACGACTTTCCAAACAATTAGCGACGGCGACCGACGCGGAATTTGCTACAACCCCTGTCGGAAGATCGTTAATCTTCCGAGTCCTTTGGGGATGACACTGCGGCTACTCACTTTGCCCGCCTTTGCGGTCTGCAATTCCCATACAAACAGTACAATTGAACAAAAAAAAATGTTAAACTCGAGCCGGACGAAGTCGGTGTCCGGCAATAATTGCTTCTGAAGCTGTTAAATATTTAAAAAATATACATCCGCACACCGATAAGATAAGAAAAAAAGCACAAACGTGTTATCTAGCGTTATCACTCCGAGTGCAGACCGAACCGGCACACGGTAAACAGTGAGATTCGATCAAATCAACACCACGGTGGGCCTCCGCCGGTGCGGGGCCCCGCACATGTGCTACTGCGGGCGCTTAGATCTCGTGCTCGGCCTCATGGCGCCCCCCTATGCAACCTACTCCCAAAAACGGCCATCCACAGTTGCAGATCTCCATTGAAGAAACGGACACGGCATTAACAACAAAGAACAAAGCGACGCCAATGAAGCGGCTTATCAGCGCTTCATCAAACGTAATCAGAATCAATTTTATATATTGATGGATGGACGATGGCGTTGTTGTGGTCGCCATCGGCAACAAACCGATTGTTGGAGAAGAATCCATTTTCTAATACAAGAATTAATAATTAAAAAAAATATGCGAGATTTTTTTGACAGTAAACAATGCATCTTGCGACATCTATTTCTGAAGAAACAACAAAGGCGATTTTTTTTTTCAGCAGCAGAGAAAAAAACAGATTTTTATTATTTTAGCACGATTTTGAAACAACACGGCTATAAATAAATATTGGGTCTACCGGAGAGTTCCGTCTAGATCAGGGGTGAACAGCCCGTGAGCGTGTCGTCTATATCTGCAAATATATATCAATTCTTTACAAAAAAAACCGCATACCAAGACGGCTCGAGTCCCCGCGGTATGGACACGAAAAAGGGAGCCCTCACGTCACGTGTGAGACTCAGGTTCCTTTGGCCTCGACTGCCATGCGAGAGTTTGTTAAGGCCCAAGCCCTCAGCGAGTGAGAGCCTTGTGGCTGGCAAATGATATCAATTAATAGCAAAGAAGCAATGCCAAAGTTGTCATTAACCTAGCCGTGCCGATGGGGTATATTTGGGACCCCAAGTTTTGATTTTTTCTCGAATAATTCTTTTAATATGAATCCTACGTATTACAAACTGATTGTATTTGTTTAAAAATTATTATAAATAATCATTGACTTAACAATATTCGCTTTTGTAGCCACGGGCGCGATGTTTTGTCTCGCTCGCATCCGTAACGTTGTGCCAAGTGCGACTGAAACGTATACTAGTGACACGTATCAAGAAGGAAATTTGGTGGTCCGTCGTCGGATACGCGTGTCATTTGCGCGTCAAATTGGTTAGTTAAAAAATCCAAAATATGAAGCTTATCATGAATAACTATTTTTATTCTTAGAATAATCATTTTAAAAAAAAAGTCAAAAAGATTTCATCAATATCTTGACTTGAAATGCTTGGGGTCTATTTTCCCTTATAAATAGACCCCTTAGGACGCGGTTGGTTTCGTATTACCGTGACGGATCGGTTAAAATAGCAGAATCAATAAAATATCTTCTTAATAAAAAATGGTTGAGAAGAACGTAAAATATGCCTTATAATCCCTCATTTCAATAAATACCAAACTGCAGAGTATTTATTCCAATTAGCCAAAAGCTAACAAACCAAAATAACAGATCTTTTGCAAAACATGCTATTGAAATATCTCAGATAATATTATGATCTTGAGAATCTGAGGATACGGCTAGTCAAAGCAATAAATAATTTTCTCATGAAACGTCTGATAAAAAGTCCCGAAGCCAAGTTAAATAATTAGACAAAGAATTAATAAGAACAACAAGACATAAATAAATATATTCCGCGTGTATAAAATCGATATATGCATTAATCAATTAACAATAAGATGAACTGATAAGAGTGTAAAAAAAAATTCACCAAATGCAATTCTTTCAGAGTCACGACTCGGCAAAAAATTAAGACATTTAAAAAACCATGTGTACGTTTTATTATAAACATATTTAAATCCATGGGGTCATTATACAGAGTTTCACATCGAACCGGGTCGTCGACCCGGTACTTTTCTGTGCATAATTTTGCAAACCTGATCATGGTGCGTGGTCCTGGTCGTGTTTCAGACTCTTGATAATACATAATCTGAACCAATAAATCGATTGTATAAAAAAGAATAGAATAATACGAACATTTTATTATCTAATGAAAAACATGATTGTAAAAATTATTATTATGCCTTTATTTATTAAACATTTTTATTTTGCGGGTTGGTGAGGTCGGGTCGCATCGGGTCGCCGACCCGACACTTTCTTATTAGGCTAGGCACGTTTTAGACTTTCAATAATACAAAAAAATAATCCCCTAGGTCGGTGATGGCGAATCTTTTTGAGAAGTGGGTCAATTTTGTTCATTATTTATTTATATACGTGGGTCACTAAGTCAGTGGCGTCACTTAAAAAGCGGAGTGAGGGTGAGAGTATGGGATTTTTATTTACAAAAATTTTAGCGATGATGTTTAATATTTTAATATTTTCAAACGTTTGTCCATTTCTCTGAAATATTTATATTCAGTTCATTGAAATGCTAAATGATGTCACTTAAGAACATTTAATTACTTAAAGACGTGGGTTCCCAACGGGATTCAATTGGACCACCCCCCCTGGTGGTCTATGGAAGTATAAAAAGGGTCTACGGTATTCCAGGGGTATATTAAATGTTAATGATATTTTTTTCTATTGCAAATTTTTTAAGGAATGTAATTATTTGATTGTAATATCCTTTTTAATGCGTATAAATATAATATATATTTGTATATGGCGATATGTTCCACGCATCTAAAGAAAACGATGATGCTGTAGATCAGTGGTCGCCAAACTCAATAAGGATGTGAGCTTTTTGAAATTAAATTGTCTGCTGAGCTACTTATACATATTCCCACTCCCCATATTTTTTTCTTTGGAAATTTTAATCACAATCACAATATAATTAAATTAATTAAATTTTAAATATTTTAAAATATTAAATATAATATAAGCCAGCGGTCACCAAACTTCGAAGGAACTCGCCGATCACTAAATCCATATTTGTAAATCCTGAGGACCACCAATAGGATATTTTAACGATAAATATATTTAGAGATTAAAGAATACATAAAATACGCATAGTTAATAAAATAAAACTATTAATTGTAACCAAATTATGAAAGGTTCGTTAACCCTTTATAGGGCAAATTAATTATTTTGGATTTTTTTTATTTTTTCTTGTTATTGACAATACTTATTGTCAATATCAATAAATTAACCAAAACGCGTAATCGACAAAATATTACGTTACTAAGGTTAACATTTCTATGGGCGCTCATGGAAATATAGACCTTAAAGCGACTGATTAATATATTAACCAATTTCAGCCTTTGCCCTATAAAGGGTTAATATAATAAAGGGATAAATAAACAAAAAATGTGAATAAGAAATTGTGGAAAGATGTCGATTTTCGACAAAAATATTACTTTTTGATTTTTTTGAATACCGCAGAATTTGCGCGTCATTTTGATTATTAGAAAAACCCAAAATATCCGCCAAATTTTGAAGCATATAATGAATGACTATTATTATAGAATAATCCATTTTTTAACATGCTTGGGGTATATTTTCCACAGTAAATAGACCCCATCGGGCGACGCCGATGGTTTCGAGCCGGTTAAAGTGACGGGCGCCAGTGGTACGAGCTACCGTTTGGCGAACACTGCTGTAGATTAAAGAAAATTACCGTTGTAGATCATAGAAAAAAATGTAAGGGGGTCTATGAAGAAAATTCTTTAGTTAAAAGGGATTTAGGTTGGGAATTCGTAATTTAACCAATCTATATTTGAGAATTCGTCTTAACTATGGTTTTTTTTATTCAAAAAGAAAGCTTTTGATTAAGACAAATTGATTAAGAATTTGAGTCATTTAAAAAGTTTTCGTGGGTCATCTGAATCGCGGTTCATAGCTTCGCCACCACTGCTCTAGGTTACGAGTATAATAAATTCAATGCATGGAGAAAATGTTCCTATATTTTTTTGCAATATATTTGTATGAAAAATTACATTTAGCATAAATTATCTAATGCAATCTATAAAAATCTCAGTACTATATATCGCTCACTATTGCATAAATCGTATAATTAAAAATTTTGCATAAAATTACAGTCGGAATGTATCACTCTAAAAGCTTCATTGCCGTCGGATATGGATGTTGGGTGTGAATTTTCAAGAGATTCCATTACAGAATCAATAATAATTCATGCGTTTGCGTTGCGAGATGCACAATTCGTATGCAATGATACGTCTGCATTAATAAGACGATGACTCAGTGGCAGATCCACCTCCGCTTCCTGCCAATCACAATCTGCACCACAATTTGTAAACACGTACACAGACCCGGTGTACACGTGAAAAGTGAGTAAGTAAATACTTTTTTCATCACAACAAAGATGACCTCGCAGTTTTGCCACATAACTAGCGGCCGTAGGTACCGAGACGGTGGTTACATGTGTCTTTGCCTCCAAGGAGTCGAGGAATTACACCAGTCATCGTGATTTGATACATATTCGTGTGCTACACTTTCGGCGCATCTCGTGACCTTTCAATGAGACTTCGCGCAGCCACCGAACGCCGAATCACGGTCAAGGATCGCCACAATTTTCGGAAGACGTCGCTTAAAATCGACATATTAAAAATAAATTTGTTACAATGGGACCAAAATCTAAGTCCATTAACAGCATCCTTTTAGTACGGCCCGTTTAAAGATGCTGAATGATAAGTAAAAAGTTCAAAGGCTACCTGTCTATATGCCATTGTCCCGTAGATCCCTCGTCAAGTCAAAAACGTCGGGCCGGTGCAGTATTAACACTTATTGAACAAACGCCCATCACCTGTGGATGGCCACGCATATTCAATTTAAATATACACTCAATTCTTTTTTTACGCGGATTATTTTTACACGATTTTGAAATAACAAGACATATATATATAACATACGATGTGGGCTTAATATTACACGGTTTTTTGTGTAACTTATATCCACCGTGTAAAAAAAGATTTGGTTGTATGTGTTTTTTAATCCACATTTAATATACGAAATAAGCAGACGATTAACAACAATGAGGGATGGACGTGCTAATGTCGGGTAACGCGCTTCGCAGGTATCCCACAGTGGACTGCAGAAAAAAGAAAGTACTCAAAAACGTTGTATTCTCACGTGACATTGTTTTCCATGTTACCTGTCACGGCAGGGATCATTTTTAATCGTCCTATTGTCCAGGAAAAAAAATACGGGACACACAGGATTGCAACAGTGGGCCGGCATAGAAAAAATATGCTTTTGACTAATGGACGACAAATTATTAACGATGTGTGGATGTGCGGTCGCCCTACAAAAGGCTGCTGACCGCAAAGGGTTGCTATGTCCAGGGATAGACAACGTCTTCTATTTCTATTTTATCTAATTTTCTGCAGTTTTAACTTATTCGTTTATTTATCAATTGTTAAATCAAAGAAAATTTTCTTTAAACAAGTCGTACGGAACTATACTCGACTCTTTTTTACGCGGTAGACACGTTCCAACGAAAAACCGTGTTATTTAAAAACATATTATTCATAAATAAAAAAAAAGCGTTGGAACAAATAATTTAAGTAATGATATAGTATTCATTAGTTTTAGTGGACGATGCCATTTAAAATCCGTGTAAAAAAAGAGCGTAGATACATTTTCTCCATTTATACACGGATATCATTCCTTTGATTTACACGGTCAGATGATTGCCGGGGGCGGATTCAGCGCTTGGGGGGGACCCAGGCGCAATTCAATTTTGAGGCCCCCCACCTTGAACTTTTACTTCATAATATGATTTCGTCAGATTTTTCCAGCAGTTTAAGTAACATTTTGTTTTGAAAAATTCAGGGGCCTCTGAATGCCCAAAAATGGAGGTCTACTAAATGCCAAGAGCACCGATGCCTGGCATCGTTTTCCTTAGGTAGCTACAAGCCCGATATAGGCAAAGGCTCCCAATACAGAATAAGGAGCACAATTCAATACGAAATAACATCTGTTGAAGGTACGATTCACAGACAAAAATACTCCTAAAATTCTAAAGTAAAATATAGTATTCATTATTTTTAGTGAGCCATGATATACTATATATCATTCCCTTGATTTGCACAATCGGATAATTGCCAGTGGCGGATTTAGCACTTGAAGGGCCTCAGGCGCAATTCATTTTGAGGCCCCCCGCTACTTTGAAATATTTTCACGGTTTTTTTACTACGGTAGGTTACTTCAACAGTGTCCGGTGCTTGTATGCAGAATTTCAATAGTCATCCAAAAATATTTAATAGCTGGAATTATTCATTTGTCAACGTAATTTAGGGAATACTGCTAAGAGGTGAAACCTGGGGCCTCATAAATTCAGGGTTGAGCCCCAAGCCAGCCAATTAACGGAATATCGAACTATTTTTAGAATATAAAAGAAGAACAATTATTGTTATTAAAATGATATATGATATATAGTATCTAGCGTTATATTAGATACGTATTTCAAATATTTACATAACCAATATATTTATGGCATGCAAAAAAAAATTGGCAATATGGCATGGTAAATATTTGAAGATTACGAATCAAGCAAAGAAATGTTTAGAAAACAATTCAACTCGAGAAGTATATAAATATCAATAATAAAAATTATATAAATACGGTGATATAATGGGGTCGGATTACATCGAGTCGGCGACCCGGTACTTTCATGGATATAATTTTGCGAACCCGAGCATAATTTGCGATCCAGGTCCCGTTTCCGACTCTCGATAATAGAGAATCAATTTTATTGTTTTGATTGAACGCGAAAAAAATCGTTGATGAACATTTTAATTACTTCGCAAGTATGGACGAATACCAATTCCAGAGACGGTCCTCGGCCACCAGTCCGTATTATTTGTATCGCGTTGACGTAATTGACGACCCCTGCCAAGCCCGTACCCATGTCATCCTGTCACCTCACCTGCGAGTCCTACGTCAATAGTAATTAATTGTATCTAGTTGCATTCCGCATTTGTGGACTATTGATAAATGGTTTTACAATGTGCGGCCGTCAATAGTCTTATTTTGGACACGAAAATGATTTTCACGAGTGCACAGCAGCCTCCTAATTATTCGGGACGGACAGAAATTCAAAAACCTCCGGATCGTCGTGCATCGCCAACGGCGGTAAGACATTCGGGCGGCGTCTGTGATCGAATCAAAGGACAAAAGCAGATCTCGCAGCCCGATCAAAACATCTCGTGACATGACTAATGATCGTCGGATTATTCGTTACAAAAATTATATTTATTTAATTCCTCGGATAATTCGTCGTAAATATTCAAAATATATTTTCGAGATTGGGTGTATTTTTTTTTTGAGATTCTTTAGAAAGTTCCCAGACGTCGTTCGTCCTGTGTCAACACTTCACGTATCCGACGTCAACGGCGGCCGGTAATTCCGTGATTGGCAGGTTGGACCGTTGAAAAAATAACAGCTGATCCGTCGATAACGCCGATGGACGCCAAGGCTTTGCAAGGCATAATTTGTGATTTTCTCGGCCGAAGTGGGCGATATTAACATTAGATCGCCGTCGTAGAATCAAAGCGTGTAAATGGGATTGAACAATGATTCGAATGATAAAACGGTTCAAAAACGGTTAATAACCCGAAAAACATCTGCCTAATGGCATCTGAAGCCGAAATGATAACCAACAAATGCTGAAAGCGGTTCTTTTACAAAGACAATCGATTCATTGTTACGTTTAAAAGGAAATATCAGCATTTTTACGCGTGTAATAGAATAATTCGCATATAATCTAATTCCCTTCACACCGATTTAGACGTATTATCAAGGTCGATCGATCGAATAACAAAAAAAAAAAACGATTTTTGTTATAAATACCGATCGATAGATTACGTCACGTTTATGTATTTTCCGCGCAAGAATGCACTTTTTTGTAACAAACCATTGAAGTGAGGTGTCTGTCACCCCCACTCGAAAACGGTAGCAACTACCACTCGACATACCAGGGTGTCAAAAATCCGAGCAAAACTCAAATATTGATCGACGACCAATATTTGTACAAGACGAAATTGTCAGGCACCCGGATAAGTGGGCATATGAATAGGCGTCGGTGACGGGTCAGTGTCCTCGAGGCTAGTAACGAACCTGGTGGTGGTAGGCGGCCGCGAAGTGGTGGTGGACGGCATGAGCGTGGTGCTGCTGCTGGTCGGAGGGCGGAGGCGGCAGGGCGTGGTGCTCCGCCACGGCGTGAGGGTGGTACCGAGGTGCCAGCATCTCCGGCTCGGCGCTCTCGAGCTCGAGCTTCTGCTCCTCTTCCTGCTTCAGCCGATCGCTTGTAGTCTCGTCTTTCAATTCACCCTGAAAAATTACACATCATCAAAAATAAATAAATAAGTAAAGGCATCTGTTGCGAATTATTTATACCAAATACGACTAACCGTAATCGTCGGTTCGACTATTTACAATAAAAAAAAAGACTTGTGTACTGTTTCAAGTGAATCATCTTCAAATTGATTAGCACATCTCATATTTTAATATAAAATATTTCGCGATCATGAGAAGGAAAGTGCATACTGTAAGTCATGAGATCTGGATAGCTGATTATTTCTATCGACTCGACTAATCTCCCGGATCTGGAGAGGGTTCAATATATCGGATCTCTACTTACTAGTAACGGAAATTGTTAGCCAGAAATAAGTAGGCGAAAGCTATCGACAATTCGGTAAAACAGGGATATCCAAGAAGACAAAAAATCGTTCAGTGCAGAGTCTGGTGTTCTAAATTTTTACTTGCGGCGTAGAAATTTATGGTCCATAAAGAAAAATATGAAAAAGAAAATTGACGCCTTTCAAATGTGGCGTCCATATGGCAAAATTGTGCGGTGCACACAGGCGCCTTAAGATTAGGTGCGCCGAGAGGCGGCACGAAGGGAAAATTGACAAATATTAAATATTTTTTTTATTAAGATTTCTTAAAATAAAAGAAAAAATAGTTCTAGCTAGTAGTTAGGTTTTGGGTTTTATAAAAAGTCTATGATTATTGATATCGAATGCTTTGGGGTTGTAATAATTGAACACCCGATCCTTGATTTGCGCGGTAGATTTACGCCATAAATTTGCTCAAAAGGATCGTGTAAAAAATAACATAAATGATTAATAAAACTCGCGTAAAATCCAAGGTCTTGAACCGTTATATTTCGGTTCGATTTTCGTTCCGACTTATTTAAAAAAATACATTAGTTCGGTTCCATTTTACGGTTTCGCAAAAATAATTGTTTTTATTTGTGTTAAAAATGTATAATAAATCGTTATTTCTTTTCGGATTTCGTTCCGACATAAAAAAAATGTTTATTTATCGGCTTTTAATTTTCGATTCGCTTCCGGTTTAAATCCCCGATAAAAACATTAAAAAAATAATCACTCTGAGTAAAAACATTGTTTTTTCGAATAAGAACAATATATGTTTAATTTACTATTTATGAAATATTTATATATTATAATTAGCTTAACTCCAAAATTTCTTTGACTAACCATCATTTTAATTATTACAACATTAACTTTACAAATTACAGTGGAACCCCGATATATCGTTTACAGTCGCGCTAAACAAAAACAATGTTAAATGATCCAGCATTTATCGTTTTTTTAATAAACTCTTGAAAAACGATGGATTGAGTTTACCCTATAGGCGCGCCGTCCATATGACCAGATTGTGCGGCACACAAGCGCCGGAAGATTAGATGCGCCGAAGGGCGCCAAGAGGGAATAAATTGAATAATATGCCGCAGTAGCCAAAGGTTTGATATTTAATTTTATCTATTTGGTGAAAATGCGAAAAACTCTTTCTTAATAAAAAGTTTTTCTTAATAATTTGTACTGGATAATAATGTGAAATTATGTAATATATATTTTTACGAACAATACTCTTAGATTTCAATGAATCAATAGCATCGTTGTTTGTTTGATTAACTGGATTGTGATCCTTGAGGAGTACTCGTGATGGCGCGTATTTGCTTTGCATTTCTGGTTTCGAAACAATCAAGAATGAGCATGAGAATTAACAAATGGCAATAATATGCTTACGTGTAGATTAGTACGAGCATCGTCTAAGTCGACGAGCTGGAGAGCTTCATCCAGCAAGTCGAACCTCTCTGGGAGATCTCCTGATAAAACGTATTCCCCTAAAAATAAAAAAAAACAAAAAATACATTATTATTAGACAACAAAATCTTATCTAGGGATTACATCGTTTAATCAAAGTCAATTAAAATGGTACATAATTAATTTTATTAACTTAATTGGGCGTAATTAAAATTTGCCACACGGTTTTGTGCATCTTGTACAGCGACACACACGTACAAAACGAGTACGTGCGCAATTGTCGGTGTTAACAAATAAGACGACGAGGCTGGCTGGCTGCAATTGGCCGCGGACCGAATCGCTCTGTGTGGCGAACGAAACAATACATCTAACTGCAAAAAGCACTCGGCGCTTGTCAAACTGTTGCGATTCGCGAGACTCCGGAGAGTCAATCGAACTCTGACACCGGACCAATTAAATTTCGACGTCGTCCACTCGAATAAACGATAAATCGCTTTGTGCGAGTGTCAATTTAAAACGAAGCATTCGACGAAAGTAACGGTGGAGAGCGACCGATGTCATGGAGGATGCTTGTGCAATTCAACGAAAATTTGGCCGTCGACAAAGGTACACCCATATGGTGTTCGATGACACTCGGATCTGTCATTTTCGGTGGACTTTCTATGGCGGCGGAAAGAAAGTCGCATTTATTTAAATTTAAGTATTTTGGAACCTCGTTAGTACCTACGCTCTAAGCTCAATGAGCACGAGAGCTAATTTTGGGAATAAATCGAATACCGTGATAGATTCAACGCCTTCAAACACGTAACAATTGGTAAAACGTCGTCATTTTGCGCTTTTTTATTAATTCGGGAACGAAAGATGGCTGCAAGGTATCATATCCGGCGAATACGGAGGCTGAAGCATTATAACTGCGTTGTTTTTGGTTATTTGCCGCAGGCGCAATGTTTTTTGTCGCGCGCACCCAGTACAATATGTCAAGTGCGATTGAAACGTATACTAGTGACACGTGCCGCGAGAATTTGGCGCTCAGTCCACCGGCGGCATGTCCTCAACCTGCGGCGGGACATCTTCGGGTGTGCGTGTCATTTACGCGTCATATTAATTAGAAGACAACAATCGAAAACATCGACTAAATTTTGAAGCATATGAATAATTATATTTATTCTACGATTAATCCATTTATTATAAAAATATCACCAATATCTTGACTTGAAATGTTTGGGGTCTATTTTCTATAATAAATAGGACTTCGGACTAAGCTGATGATTTTAAGTCGCCGTTACAGATCGGTTTATAAGTGTTTTATTTCTGTATTTTTTATACTAGGTTTATTTTGTTAATAATGAGATAATATGAGTCCATTATTCTGTGTTTTACATGCGGCCCGCACAACATTTTTAAATTTATAGCTGGTCCGGTTTAAAAAAAGGTTGCTCATCCCTGCTCTAATGACATTCGAGACCAAAGGAACCTGCGATTTACACGTGACGTGAGGGCTCCCTTTTGGTATGCGCTTTTTATAAAAAAATTCATTCTTGTGCATTTCTTGCATTAGACGTGTATCTACTATCACAGTTGGTATTTGATTTTACTCTTCCGACTGTGTCCAGGCCAGTAGGAGTAGGTTGGCCTCGGTATTCGTCATTATCTTTTCTATGCGTTATTTGCTTGTAATAAATCGCAAGTGATTATTAACCACCTTGTTGCGCAAGGCAATCCTTTCATCATCAAAAGGGCCTCCTCAAAGAGAGTCCTCTTGAAATAAGGAAGAGGAGCGAAATATCGAGACTAGAACATCGGTCTACATTTTAAGGTTTTCCTTCTATATCGATTCTGTGGTGAGAAATCCGTTAGAGGTCAGATATATATACGCATATCATCTTTCTTTCCTCTTGGCGCCCCAAATTTTCCGGCGTCTGTGTGCCCCGCACAATCTGGCCATATGGACGGTGCGTATATTCTTTATCAAACCTTATATTATATATTCAGTAATTTGGTGGCGTCGTGGTCGCGCCGGGTCGCCGACCCAACACTTTTTTAGAAACGGGTGCGCCGACCCTATATTTTCTTGTAAATAATTATATAATTTTATATGTACATAATCCGGATCAATGTCTTCGTACAATGCAAAAAAATGAACACACAAAAGAAAATTTAATAATTTATTATCCTGAAAGTGAATGTATACAAAGATAAAATCAAGGTGTTTCCGAAGAATAGAGAACTATTTCAGGATTTTTTGAGTTTAAAAAAACAGTAATTTACGTATATGCATATTTGTGAGACACAGATGAATATTTTGGAAAGTAATAAGTCTAAAAAAGCAACGATTTATCTTTGTTTAGTGGGATTTTTTTTTATAACCGTGTTAATTCGAATCTGCGTAAAAAGAGAATCGCGTGTATTACAAATCCGATACCAGTAATGAAATTGTGAATATCTATATTTCATTAGAAATTAATTCACCATAAAAATAAGCGTATTTTGAACCGTATTAAATCAAAAATAACTGTGCAAGAATGGAATTTCTCTTGTTTTTTGAGCCGTGTTATTTCGAAAACGTATAAAAAATAAATTCAATGTAAATTTGCATAAAGTTTGATGTCATGATTATTTATTTATTTGACTTCGATAAATGAAAGATTCGATAAAGATGAAAACTGCAACTGAGAGTTGCAGTTAACTTACATTATTAAACTGATACATGTTACCTACAAGCCGTGACACTGGCTAATTTTAATATTATTTCAATTGATAAATTTGTAAACAATTTATAAACAAACAAGTGTCATAAAGAATTCCCTGAATTCATAGGTTTCGTCCAAGGATTAACCTATCCGAGTACTAACTTTGCTCAGTCGCGGTTAACTTACATCATTGTAATAATATGTATGTTACCTACAAGCCATGATACTAAGGTATTGACTTTACCATACAAGACGAATTTGTGATGATTTTGAGCTCATTTTATTCTGTAATAATTTTGCAATGGTTGACTCAGATCCTAGTTAAACTAGGATCTGAGTCAACCAAAGATTTATATGCGTCATTTATTGGACAGATTGATCTCAAACCACGATTAAAAAAATCGATCCGCATTAGAAAATATAGTTCACGTTCTGTCTGGCGATCATGAAAATGACAAAAACGATGAAACTAAATAACAGGACACGACAAGAGTGCGGAAGCAATCTCAAGGATATTTCATAGACGCGACAGCAATGCCAAGGGAGCGGCGAGATGCCGATGGAGCGCTTGGAGCGGAGTCGGCGAGAGTACGATTGACCGTTAGCATTCAATTTGTGCTAATCAACGCGTTTGCGGCCTTTGTGAGGCGGCCATTGTGCGAATATGAAGGATGTCGCCGACTGACAACACCTCTTCTGCCACGAATTACGGCCGAGCGGCGTCGACGGCGCTTTTTTGGGCCGCGGCAAATTCTTGTCGTCGCGTCGATTCCGGCCACAGGGGCGCGCCGTCCATATGGCGAAAATTGTGCGGTGCACACAGGCGCCGGGGCGCCAAGAGGGTAAAATTAAAAGTAATTTAAGATAATGAATTACATTTCTTAAAATCGACATTAAATATATATAAGTAGTTGCTCATAGTTTTTTCAAGCACACCAAACGTACAAAGGCGATAATTTAAGTTGTGCACACGGGCGCCGGATACCCTCGGCGCGCCACTGCGGACACATACAACATTGTCTATGAATTCGTTGGATTTTCCCCGAATGAATTCTCGGAGAATATTTTTTTGGAAAATATCCGGGTCCTCGCGTGACCTGGCCGCGACCACGCGCACACCACACACGCTCAGCAGCCCCCTGGAGCCGCCACCTGCGGCGCCGGCGCGTATAATTGGGGCCGGGCAAGTGTGTGTGTGGGTGTGTGTGCGGCCATTGTCTATGGTCGCGGGGGGCCCATTTAATTACAAGACAGAACACAGCGGCCATTTCGAAACGAGCCAACCGGCCGGCGGCCATTTGTGCGGCCGCGCCGGGGACCTTGGGCCCGACTGCCGACCTCTCGCTCCGGACCACTCCTCCTCTCCAGCCGCTCTCAAACTGTGACCGGACCCTCGTAATTCCACCAAGAAAAATAACAAAGACCGTCGCTTTTTTCAAAATAATTCCGCAGTTCTCCCTGCATTTTCAATAACAAAAATCCCAAAAAACCACGTATTTATATTTTATATTAGGGATATATAAACATTTCCACTCTAAAGGCCACGACTCCTGGCCCGAGAGACTTTGTTAAACAGCTCCGAAGGCCAGTAGTCATGGCCCAAAGACGAAATATTTACATTTTCAATAGAGCGCAAGTAAATTTTAATAAATATGATTAGTCCAAAATTGATCGCTACGTTTTAAAATATTTGCAATTCTTTAGCTGATGAGTTATGTTTTGTATGCTTATATTTTTGGGACAGTCGGTCGTTTTCTTTGTCCTAGAGATGATTGTTCGATATTAATATCATTTAGTAAAATAAAATTAGATTTACGCGGTATTTCATATAAAATTAATTTTAAAAAAATGTTTATTAATTCCATCAAGCATTGCTACTTAGTTTCTTCAGCAATCTCCTGAATGTAGGCATAACCTCGAACTTTAATGTTTTTTATTCATCTTTCAAGATAGGAAGAAGTCATAGAGGGTCATGTTCGGCCAGTATGAAGGCTGAGGCGCCATAACGATATTGTTTTTTGTCCAAAAATTCTTTTCCAATTTTCTATTTTTTCCCCACGCGTAAAAAATAGCCTACCATTATAAAAACAAATAAAGCCGGCAGACAAAAACGACAGTTAACAATAAAGTAAGCATCCAATATGGCTCCCGATGTCAAGATACATCAAAGACGATTGAAGCAACACAAAATATTGTGACAATTGGACTTATATAGTCGGTGAAAGTAAAAAACTCCTCAAAACTCTCACGTGCGTAAATAATTGAAGGAAATAATATTATTTTTCTTTTTCAAACGGATTTTTTGTTGTAAAGATTATATCGAATCCTAATTCTCGATAAATAATTATCTCTGAAATTCAATGCTTTTAGTTAATATATCGACACTGGAAATTAACCTTGCTGTATCTCAAATAATGAAACTTTACAGAGGTATAAAAAAACATTTATAAAGTTTAGATCTTTTTAAACAATTTATCCTATTTTTTGAGATACAGCAAGATTGCTTTCCAGGGTCGATATTTATTTATTTATTTGACTTCGACGGACGGATGGCAATAACAAAAAAGCGTCATTCACTCATATAAAGATGCGATAAATATTCTAAAGATGCAAGGGGAATGAGTCACTCTCACTTGCATTCTCCCCTCCAGTGTCGTAAAGAATTCCCAGAATTCATAGATTTTCGCTGAAGGATTAACCTATTCGGGTACTATCTTAACTTAGTCGCGGTTCACTTACATTATCAAACTGATATATGTTACCTACAAGCCATGACACTGGTTAATTTTAAGAATTATTTATTTAACGAACGATAGCTGGCATTAAATTAATTAAATCAAACGCGCCAACTACCTACGTAAATATTTATATAAACATAAGGAGGTAATTGGTCTTTAAATGTCATAAAGAATTCCCTGAATTCATAGTTTTCTTCGGAGGATTAACCTATCCGAGTACTAACTTAGCTCAGTCGCGATTAACTTAAATCATCGTAATAATATGTATGTTACCTACAAGCCATGACGTTTGATATGTTATAACTTCATGCAACAGTGATGTTTATAGTATTAATTAAAAAAAACCGCGTAAAAGTGAAACCGCCCAAAACGAGTACCGTGCAAATTGAGGGATTGATGTATTCGGTTTGATTACAATGTGTGTTACTCTTAAAAATAATCATCCATCACAGCCTCGCGAGATAAGATTATATTTTACATCATCACGCATGCTGATATGCATAGTTAAAAAAATGATTAGTTAATTTATCTATAGAAAAAAGGTTAATTTATCTATAGAAAAAAGCGACGGAATTTTAATAACATTCACAAAAAAAAATTAAAAAAATAAACAATGTTTGAGATTATCAATAATTTCCAGAGCTTTCGTCATATTTCAGACCCAGTCGACATTCAAGGATGACGAGTTTAAAGGTCGAATATTCGATCGATTCGATATTGGCGAGATAGGGGTCCAGGTATGTCGGCGTTCGCAGGTGGCACTGTCGTATGTCGTAAACGCGATCCGGTGGTCGCCATTGAGCTGAAGCCGCTTTATCGAGGCGGCTGATGCAGACGGCCAGCGTCGTGAATTCCACGGACGTCGAAGAGGCTGCTGCCACTCCGATGCCGATAATATCGGTCTATCTGTCAACGCCTGGCGCGATCCTATCGCACGAATACACCAGGAGACGATTTTGAGAAAAAAAAAGAAAATTCAGATCGATATCCTAATCAGCGTCGAGACCTTGTTACAGTTACGGCGACACGGATAACGTTTACAATGTATCGACGACCTAGCGCCATTCAAATCTGTGAGAATTCATCAATGTTTTATTGAATATTTCTGTGAACCATATGGCCCGATTGTGCGGCGCACACAGGCGCCGAAAAATTAGAAGCGCCAAGAGGGAAAAAAGTGATTGCCTGTTGTTCGTTATTTAAAGCACACCAGACGTACAGGGGCGCTAATTGAAGTTCTGCACACAGGCGTCAGACACTGTTGGCGCGCTACTGCGTCGGATGAACTATTTTGTCTAAATTTATATAAAAAATATGCGGATTTTTTTTATTATAGACGATTTTTACTTTTATTTAGACAAAAATAACATTTTAGCCTTTTAATACTCGCTAAACTTGGCATCTTGCAAATATTTATTATTGTGCGGCGCACACAAGCGTCGGAAGATGCCCCAATTGGGAAAACATATTAAATCGATTAATAAAATATTTAGGTATTTTTTTTATATAAGGGCCCCAATTAAAGTTCTGCACATAGGCGCTGGACACTGTCGAAGCGTCACTGTCTGAAAGGACTACGTTTTCCCAACATTGAGATAAAGCCAGAATCGCAGATCGCCATACTGAAATTGCGTTCTAAAAGTCAATCGAAAATTGGAAAAAGTGCTTACAAAATTGTATAATCAGATGTTTATCGCGATTTTAATTTTTGAGTTAGATATATACTGTCATTTTTTTTATATTTAACTTCCAGATAAAAAATATTAAGTAAGTTTACTAAAACAATAAAAAAATAAACATCCAATTCACTTCTGATAAAACCTCATCCCAAGTATATATTTTAAAACAAGAGTCATAATTTGTAGGTAACATCAGTTTGGTAATGTAAATTCGGATACGTTAATCATCCGACGAAAACTATGAATTCAGGGAATTCTTCATGACACTGACCAAGGGGAATGTATTTGAAAGTGACCCATTATCTCCGCATGCTTATAAAAATATGTATATATATATATATAGTAGGGGTGGTGTTGGTATTAATTAATTAAATAAATAATATAAATTTCTTCTGAACTAAAACTAACTGAAATAATATGAAAAACTATAAATTCTGGGAATTCTTTATGACATTATATGGTAAATATAAGAGACCCCTCGCATATATACTATGTTTATTTTTACGTTTCTTATCACTGACTTCATAATCCCACTCATTTATTTTTGTTATTAAAAATTATACCAGAGTTTTCGCGAAATTCTATGACGCGGAGTGAACTTTGGACACCAAATAAAATAAATTAAATCGCCATTTTTTATTATAAAAACAGTGATCTAGCATTATTTCACGCATGATTTTTTTGATCAAATAAATAAAAGAGACCCGAAAAATCGGCGAATCGATCAATTCACTTCAGATACAGAAAAAAAACACATATTCCTCTGGGATAAACAAATATTTCATTAATCATATAAGCGGTTCGCTTTGTAAATTTTGACAAAATACAGTGGACAGGTAGCGTATCGCATTCAACAGCATACCTGTCCGAATGTGTATGCGTTTCTGGATCAGCATTGAACGTGGCCGGTTTACCGTTTTGACAATTCACATGTCAAATTCGAAAAAATCGCCTAATGAGGCCCCATTCAGCTGACCAACGGAATCAAGAATTCGGGAGTCCGCAATTAAACGCGAACGTCTCGAAAACAAACACGAAATCAATTCAATTGATAATAAATATAATGGAATAACTGCGCATGATTTGTATGAGAAATAATTATAATCTCAAAATATGCGAGAATAAAAAAATATTTCTGGGATGGTCTTAGTTTTAATGCACCTGACCGTGAAAGAGAATTGTGAGATAACTGAAATAAAATAATAATAAAATGCAGCGAGAACGAGTATGTGACGATTTACTGATAAGTTCTGGGAACACTCGACGAGATGTTTCATTATGTGGACGAGTGGACGACCCTCACGAGTGCCACTCGACAATGGGAATTCGACGTTGTCGAAGTGTTAGTTAAAAAAAAATGTTGTTACGTGCAGGAATTGCAATAAAATTATATTATCGATCTCATAAATAAAACGGCGATGCAACGTCCGCGAACCGCAATCAATATATTTATTATTTATTATGAGATAAAATTAAATTCATTATTAAAGTTTAGGAACCGCCGATATAGAGCGTATAAATTATATAGTTCGTCCAATTATAAAAAGTGGTCGAGTGGGTGGGTCAGAAAATAACGTCCACAAGTCGATTTCTCGCAGCACTCAAGACCCATTATAGTTTTATATATTTGTGAGATGAAGAAAAAAAAATCAAATTTTCCACGAAATGCGGGGTCGGAGCGGGCCGTGATTGGAGACCTTTCGGCCAACAACAAAATTCTCCCAGACAATTAAATCATCTCGATAAACACCCATTTCCACCTCGTTTTACGAGACAATGGTGCGAATAACACAAAAAAAATGGTGAAGAAATGTGCACTATTGTTGTAAATGCATCCAGAGATCGTGTAAAACAAGAATTAGCATTAACATTAATAATACATACACGTGTAAAGACATTTTTTTTTACAATTAAACGATATTGATTCGCGGTGAACGTGAAATTAAATATCAATAAAAAATATATTTCAAGGTTGAAAAATGTATAACCGCTCATTTCCGGCCCTAGAATATTTCTAGAATAATGCGATCGATCAAATCTCTGCGAAATGTTGGCAAACATAAATATCGCTCTTAATAGAAAATCGGGAGCATCAATAAAAGGCGTAACGTCACGGATATTGGATACTCCCGCGAGAGCGATACATCATGCATTGTATTATGTACTTATTTTATTAACATAACCTCGAAAATTTATTGATTTAACGAATATCAACACTTGTAGGTATCGACTTATGAGATGAGTTTCGGTCAATCGTAACCTTCCGAAGAATTCTACATGACGCTCGCCATGGGGATGAATGTAACGCTGATTTTAATCGTTCATATGGATGCCATCGTATATAAATAACAGTATTGTCAATTGTTTATATAGTTACCTTAAAACAAATCATGTGGTGATAATTCCAATCGATTGCACAATTCACTTTCGGGCAAAATGATATAAAAAAAATCGAATCACATCACACAATGGGACTTGCTGAGTTCGCACAGACCCAAAAAACACATACACACTGTTAGCAACTCGCGACGCCGAAGAAGCCAGTGGTGGCAGAACGCAGCTCGGGCAGAATTACGCACATGGTATGCGGGGCGCGTGTGTGCCTCGCTCAAAAAACACATAAAATGGTGCTGAGGACAATGGCGGCCGGCGGCGGTGGGGGCCGACTCGGCGGCGCCGGGCGGGGCCAAAGGACGAGAGGGGAGGAGCCGCCGCCGATTGGCCGAGCGGAGAGCGGCGGCGGCCGCCGGCACGGCTATAAAATAAAATATGCGCGCGATACGTTTTCGGGAATGGCGCACGATGGATATCGCGAGAATATAATAAATTACCGCGCGGTGATTGATCGTGTTTTATGTGTGTTTCGCATAAAACAATAAGTAATTATAACAATGCGAACGCGAATAATTAGTTTTGGAAAAGTCCCGAAATAATTATGCATAATTTTTTTTTTGGTCGATTGGAAGAATTTCTCGCACAACGCGCAATAAAACAGCGAATACTATTGAAATCCGAAATGTATTTACCAGAAAATACCAACAATGTACATATAATAAAAAAAAAGTAAATCCCATAAATGGAGCAATTTTTTTTATAAATTTTACGCGTAAGATATTGACGAGATCCTACTCGAACAGATGCTAGATGGCGAAGACTAATTTGAAGCCGCTTCGGAGAGCATCGAGTGGAGGAACTTGCCACAGAGCAAAAACAATTAAAAAGGGTATTTAAGAGTATTTACATCCTAATCCTAATATTGTTAGTTTTTTTTTACAAAATGACATTTATAGTATTTTACAACAATAGGAATAAACTTATTAACAATTTTGGAAACAAAACAACATGAAAAAAATACTAAAAATTGAGATTGGTTTGAAAATGAAGAATAAAAGGATTTTGAATACAAAACAAACCTCATTGCAAAGCCAGCTGGTCCCAGCAACTAAATTCGCAGATAAAAAGCAACATATCAAAAAAGCCTAACACGATCTTACAGCTGAAGTGTTTGAAATGTAGTGCCACCGAAGAATGATGAAGAATCCATGGACGAAACATGTCAATAATACAACTGTCTTAAACTGATTTTGCACGTAAACTTGAATACTTTTGACACATCGTTATGAACATAACTGGAACTTATTAGGTGCTTAAGAATTATTTAAGTTCACCAAAAAAAACATGGAGAAAAAACAGTGGCGGATTTAGCACTTACAACATATTATTCGTTCATATATTCATATAATTATGATAAAATTGTGTTAGGCTCTATTTAGTGGACCATGTCATTTAAAAACCGTGTAAAAATAGTTGAGTGTTGTTACATATTGTCCTTTTATACGCCGTATATCATTCCCTTGATTTACACGGCTAGATAGTTTTACTAGGATTTACTACTTGAGGGGCCCCAAACGCAATTCAATTTTGAGGCCCCCGTCTAAATATTTTCACTACCCCTACACTGTTATTACCCCCAAATACTGCTGAATTATTTTTATTATCTATATATTTTTCTTTCTTTTTGAGAGCTGAACTTTGAGGCCCCAAGCGCGCACCTACTGCGCCTTTGAGGAAATCCGCCACCGAGAAGAAACAAAGACATGTAGACCGCCTCCGTCCGAAAACAGATAAGGCAATTGAAGAAGAAGAACAACAAATGAAAGTTGATTGGACATTACAATTCGAAGGATTGCAGGAAAGAGTGAAAATCAAATGCTCGACATGCGAATAGAAGCTTCATAAAAATTCTGAAATGATTAAAACTTTTCCCAAATAATAAAAAAACGCAAACAATTAAAAAGAATTAAGATACATTTTCAAAAGCTACTGCCTCGGCTCTGAAGATGAATCAACGTGCTTATGTAATATTTTATTATAAAAACAATCTAAAAATATTTTTTATGTAAATCGACTTATGACTTGTACGACGATAATACAACATTTAGGAATGTAACTCGGTCTTAGAGTAAGTCTAAAAATACCTGTAATGAAATTATTTTAATACAGTCAGTTTTCAACTTCGAAACCAATTAATCGCGTAAGTCGAGGACTTACTTACTGTAAAGAATTTGTAAAAATCATTTTTTTAATTTAATTCAATTTGAAGTTAAGAACGTAGCTCATTTTTTGGTAAAAACAAGTTAACGCCCGAGTAACAAAACGAACCCAGAGTAACACTAACTTGATAAAAGATTACGGAAATGCAGCATCAAACGTGTCAGCACTATAATACAATCAAGTATTTTCTTTTATTTATGTGCGCCTATTTTTACACGGTGGATAAGTTTTAGACCTTACCGTGCAAAAAAAATGTCTGAAACAAATGATGCTTGATTCCTGATAACGTGCCGTTCTTAGTTTATTGTCAATTCGTCAAGTCCTTGGAAAATTAAACTTAATAAAAAAATAGTTTTTTTTTTATATTTAGATAGTTTTGTTACAATACGATCGAATCTGGTAACGTTTAATAACTGCATCGGGCGATGCTTTATAATTAGTTATAAACTTCCCTCTAGACATTCAATATATCGGTTTTTTAAGGTCCAACAGAGGTCGATGGGCGTGCCAACAAGGACCCCCATTGTGTGCCACAGAGAGAACGGGACGGGCATTCTTCAATACGGCATAGCAATCTGCCTATATATACATATATACCCATCGAAACAAAGGAGTGGAATCAAGAACGAGATGTTGAAGAAAAAAAATATCAAAATGATTAAATTTTCATTATTGAAAAAAAAATTGTAACCAGTCGCACGGAACTGGCTGGATCCACCATTCGCCGTGGTTAGTGGAGCAATTAAAATAATCATATTTCAATGTCAAGATAAACAAAATGGGGGACCCTCCGATAGGTATACGTTTCACCATTAGCCGGAGCTCCCCTCGTCGCAATCCAATCTATTGCACAACAATGCGTTGGGGCGGTGCCCGGCACGCACACAAAAGAAAATGCTGGAACATACCCCGAATAACAGCATGCAATGCAAGAGAGCGTTGTTTCCAGTGGCGGATTTATATGGATGCTTATGATGCTGGATTATCAGGCCCCTGAATACTGAGCCCCAAAACCTAACTCGATATTTTATAGACTTCAGTATTTTTTTCATGAATTTTCATCTATTTCCGACAGGGTTCCGGTGAATAGCTGATACCCTTTCGCTGAAGCTGAACATCAATTCTTTGCTAGAATGGGCATGTACTAATCGTCATCCGCTTAGTTTTAGAAAATGTCAGGAAATGACGTTTTGGAGACCTAAAGAATTTCTAATCTTTAATTGCTTGGGAACGTAAATCTTCCCAGACAGTCGTCACACAAAGATCTGGGAATTCTGTTCGACTCTAAATTTAGATTCAATTCACATGTATGCGAGGTATGTAATAGAACTTCAAGAATGTTGGGCTTTGTCTTGAGAAATTCTCATTACATACATATCACCTTAGTAATGAGGTTGTTATACGATACATTGGTTCGGAATTTACTTAAATCAGGATCTATCGTCTAGGCGCCATATGACGCTTCGAATATCCTCAGGCAGGAGGATATTCAAGAGAGTCGAGTGTTGGCGCGTGCACAATCATAGTTTCATAGATTCTACGGAGCTTGGAGGAGCCAGGCCGCTATCCATGCCTATTCAGTGACGTGTGTGCTACGGGAGGTGCCCATACCACCCGATCAGACCATAAATTAAATACGAATAAGCCCTAAACTAGTCTGATTATTATTGTTACAATCCACACGTGACAGCTCGGCTCCTGGGCTTATGG
>JAGXCT010036335.1:0-18933 GCA_022495035.1 Philopotamus ludificatus | reverse complement strand
ACACGTCTTTCTCAGTCAAAGGACTGAAGAAAACTAATCTGAAACTATGCTTTCCTAATCTGAAAAATGCGACATTACATTTGGGTCCATCTAATACATTCATTATATATTTATATTTGTCCTTTTTTACGCAGTTTTATGTTTGTTATGATAATAAACGATAATAAATACAAATGAGCTTCGATTTCAGCTTCACATATATTTTATACCAAAAAGTCATCATCCACCACTGATTATTTGGTGGAATTTGCATCTGAGATCGCTCGCACATCCTCTGAAACTATCGTAGAGACATACTTTATTGAACAGTTTTCATCTGGCAGGGCACACATGTCCTCGGGTGCAAGCTTAGTAACCCGTATCCACAATAAAGATAGCAATATGACAAATGCATCGGCGGTGACTTAGCTTTTTGACACAATTGCATTCATTTAGCGATGGAGCCGTTTCAAACTTTTATTTACAGAATCACACGGAGACCCTCGTGGACACGTAGCCAGAAAAAATCGAATAAAAATCCCATTCGAACCGACGTATGCATCGAATCAGGGATGCTCAAAGCGTCGAAACTAAATAAAATAATGCTGAAATTTTCAATAAATTCATTGATGCTTTACAATATTGATCCTTTCACAGTTTCATCTGCAAATGGCAGCGAAACCGTCCTCGGCAAATATATATTTATGACGTGCGTACCTGTGAGAGTGCACACGATTAATTTTCATGTGGCACATGGTATTTTTTTTATTATTTGAAAATGACATTTCAATCCTCGGGGGAGACGTCTCAATGCGGGATTCGAGCCAGGGCCCTTTGTGCTCGTTTAGTGAAACGCCATTGTGGAAGCTCACGATCACTCCGACTCCTAATGATTCACTATAATAAATAGCCGTTTGTAAAATTACTGCACTCGATAAGACCAGCGCTTCTCAATCGCGCCGGCGTCGATGCAACAAAGAAACCTGAGTTTCCAACAAAATCACAACGGCAGAACAATTTTTCTTAGATCAGTACGAAGAAAATGGTGGCGACCCTCGGCTTTGTCACACAAATTGTGTGCAAATATTAAATGTTCGAAAGTAGAGGTATGTAAAAAATCATTAAATATTAACTCAGACTTTATTTGATTTCCAAATGTCTGGACGCAATTCTTTATCTCTTATTTTTAATGCTCTGGGATTTTCTTCTAAATATCATTGGCTACAATTTTAAATTAGCACCAAGAAGCAATATCAATCAATTTTTATAAGGTTCAAGAACAACTGATTCATCTTACAACAAGAATATACGATTAGGTATTTTTTTAGGCTGGAAGAATATTCTTCATTTGCAATCATTTTGGACAGTGAGGAAATCAATTCTTTTGCAGCGTCTATATTTGCATCAGTTTGATTATGTAAAGACTACCTCATTTTAATTTGTCGAACCAGCCATTCCTCGCTTTAAACACTCTATTAGAATCTTCGTTTAATCTAGACTTCTAATCTTCATGCAAACTAAGGACCTTAGATTAAACAATTAAGAGGGACTGTTTTTTATTATAAACAAAAATCTTTGTCGATATGAAAAGTGTGCGAAACTATTATGTACGAATGTCCAAGGACCTTTTTTCAGAAAGGTACAATTCTGTAGTCAAATTCATGGAATTAGTTGAGAAAAAAATTGATCCAGAGTTGGAATCTGAGTCGAATTTTGGGTCAGAAACACAGTCTAAAATATTGTATAAGACCTTCATTATAACAAAAGCGTATATTATGCCAATCATTAGTTTTTGATCGAGGACCGAAGCATTCGATTCTACGAACCCTAAACGATAGCGAAAAAAATCCGGCCAGACAAAAAGTTTCTTGAAAAAAAAAACAGCAGTTGAAGATTATGCACCTAAAAGAATTGATATGCGTGAAATAAAACTGCCACGAGTGTGTTTTCTAATAAAAATTAATTTTAAATGGAATAAAAATGTTTTTTTTCATTCAAATGTCTAAATTCTAAATTTTAGATATTTCAACAAACTTATTTTATCTTCGCCAAATTCAACAATTGTACGAATTAGTATAACTAAACTGTAGCGGAAAATAAAACCGTTTGTAGAATTATTAAAGAGGCCATGTTGTTGAGTGCAGAAATACCTTTGATGACTAAAAAATTAAATACAAAATAAAAACGCCAATAAATGGCATAAAACTATCAATGAGAACTTGAAGAATCGAAATGATAGCTACTGACATGACAAGATGAATCCACCCACGCCTCAATTATGTTTTTGAGGACTTTTCCGTAACATAAGAAATTCTACCCTTTAAAGGACGCACACAACTTTAAAAAGTATTCAAAGGGAAAATAATATATATTTAGAAAAATTGAATAGAGCAGACTAAAATGAAAGAAAGAGAATGACTTAAAGTGCTATGTAATAAAGTCCAATATTTACAAAAGGCGCATCTTATCAAGAATTGCTCAAAGGTAATTTCTCAGTATATTATAGAAATAGCTACAAGAGTGATTAATTCAATAATAGCAGTGGCAATGCAACACAGATTGGTTAAATTAAAGTGAAGCCCAGTTATTATTATATTACCAGTTATAATTAGAGGGAAACCGTAGATTCGGGGTTAGAAAGGGGGTACTGAAATAAAAGGAGATTGTAAAAATTTGAAGATCTTATAACTTGTGCTTGAGGGGTTTTTAAATGTATAACTATAGATGAAATGATTTATATTATATATAGTACAGAATCCCAAAATGTAACATTTCAATGAGAGGATTATTAGATCTCACAATTAAAATAATAAACTAAATTATTGCTCCCATATAAGAACATTTAGAAGAGGATTTAAGTCGGCAAGTACTACAGAGTATATAAAAAAATAAAATAGGTTCGCTCGGATTGGTTTACCGACAAAAATGGTATTTTCCAATAATATCAATGGTGAAACCGGTTATTTTTCAATACCATTTTTTCTAATTGTGACCACGTGACCGGTGACCCCCACGTGCACCAGTTGCCCAAGGTCAACGGCGGACGTGCATATCGGATCGAATAGCCAAACTTGGAAATCATCACTCCATTTTGCCGCGTCTGCTCTCCCGGACAACACGTCAATAGAAAACGTCTACAAAGGATGATTCGGTGTTTTTACCTTTTGCCAAGTAGTCGTGATAATGTCGAAAATTTTCGGGTGTCACCGTGATATCGAAAATATCCGCTGGACATGCCCAATTAACTTTAATAGAGCAAGGTATTTACAATTTCGGGACCGGTGGTAGCGACCTTTGCGGAATAACATATGCATCCGAGAAAAAAATTAAGTATATATACTAATCCAAAATTGTCTATCAGAAAAACCATTAAAATTTATTTCTTACCCTTTTAATGAAACGTCCGCCGCGACAATGATTAATTAAAAGAAAACTGATCGAATGTCAAAAATAGAAGCGAAAAAAAGTAGTATTCACCACGCAACGTTAACAAATGATTCCATAGTTTCAGCGTTCGTATAATATTATTTATAAAAAAAAATAAAAAAAAAAATACTATAATAAATTGTGTATCCACCAACACGAGCGCGAGGGCCTCGCGGGCCCCCTGTGTGCGTATTCGAGGGCCCCGTGTGTGCGTGGTATATATGAATAAATTCATAAAAAGAACTCCACGATCGATTCTTCGACCCCCCTTAGTGCGAAAATGTGCTTGGTAACGCAATGACCATTTCTCAACCGCGAACGGTGTGTGTGTGTGCGTGCACAGCCCCGTTTCGCTTTGCGCGGTCTCGCTATGACGCGACGCGGACGAAAACAAAAGAACTACGATCGAAAACTAATTACACTTCAATTAACTGAATCTCGTGAGATCGGAGCATGTGAAGCATTTTTTTTGCTTCGTAAAAATTTCGATTACAATGTTATATCCAACGCTAAATGCGCCACTTCTCAAACATAGATGTATTAGGGACGCCGGGAAAAAAGTACTCTGCGTCTCAACCTTCTCTTTTCGTGTTTTTTTTTCCTTTTTAGTACATATTTACTAGCAATGTCAAATGGTGAATGTATTACATAGCATAAGATTGGATTGCACCGGGTCGACTTGGCGTGAAACCTGAAAATAATTTTCGACCCGGGTCGCATTTTCAACACTCAATGCAGACAATTTTAATAAAGAATATCTCAGGCTAGCGGTATTTTGAATTGATTTTTAAGTCAAGCGACAGGATGATCTCAGATCTCAGGCATTAGTAAAACAAACAAACATAATCTTGCAGAAAATACAGAAATTAACCTTATTCAGAATCGTACTGTAATTTGGAATGAAATATATATTTTTTTCAAAGAAATTGTTTTTCCGAACTGATGGACGAGAAAAAACATCACCCGATGTTTATTTTTTACCGCAATTGCGGACAATAAAGGTCATGATTATTTATAATATTTATTTCCTAGACTTTTTTTAGACATATACAAAAGTTTGTGACGTGTAGGACTTATATTAACTATATATAGGACTCAAAAACTTTGGATCCCAAATAGACCCCATCGGCACGGCTAGGTTAACCAGCAGGTATTAGATTTGTATATTTAATATAACTATTAAAAGTTTCCTTGAAATAACCGTGAAATAAATATAGTCATACCTCGATTTATACGGTAGATAGGTTTCAGTAAATCACCGTGTAGATCGAGAATAAGAAATATATAAAAAAGAGGGTAGGTTCAAATTTTTTAATAGTTGGCTATAACTAATCAATATTTTGATGTTCTATTTTTGTTGTCAAGACATTTCTAAACAGACATCGTGTAAATTGAGGGATTGGTGAATACGCTGAAAAGCAGCCCTGTGTATCACGAAAAATAGATATAGGGAAGTGAAAAAACCATTTAAATTCTGAATAACTCTTAAAACTAAAATAGTAGGATCCTAATTGATTTCTTTTTACAACATTTTTTGCACATTTAGTAGAAAAAATCTTGTAAAAATTTGAGTAAAAAACTGTCAAATAATTTAGAACATTAATTTGAACTAAAATATAATTTTAGAAGTTATTTTTTCAGAATTTTTGCTGGAAAACTATGGATTTTATCATATTTTTTCATAATTAATTTAAGATCAATAGATATATTATTAATATTTTATACATTTTTAATAGTAATCTATATATTCCAGAAAATATTTCATATAAATATCATCATTTACCAATTTCGTGGCTTGTAGGTAATATATATGTACTATCAGTTTGATAATGTAAGTTAACCACTATTGCGCTAAGTTTATTACCCGGATAGGTTAATCTACCGGCAACGCGTATAAATCAATCCCGAGAGATTGATTTCTTAAATTTTAAAAACCGTGTTATTTAAAAAAAAGGAAATCGTGTATAGATTAATCTACGAATTCTGGGAATTCTTTACGATACGGGCTAGGGAGAAAATTAAGTGTGTGGGACTTATTGCCCCCGCATCTTTAAAATCTTTATCGATTTGAGTAAATGGCGCAATGGAATTTTTCTGTCAAGCCAAACATCCATCGCCAAATAGTAAAAATAATAATCGTGTTAAGAAAATGATTTTCTACTGGAACGAAAAATTTAAATAAATCAGATTAATCTGGATTGATTTCGCGGGATTTGGGTTTTACTGACGTATTTTGACAGTGGTACCGATATTGCATGTTTACTTTATTATGTCAAAAAAGGTTTTACGTGTTTTGTGGCTTGTTTTTTTACTAGTGAAAAGGGGAAAATGTAGGTACTTTTAGATATCCGTATTTCCTATTCCCCGAGATAAAAAAAAAACGATTATTAATTTATTGATATCCAGCCACACAAATTTGCAGGTCCTGTTGGAATTATAAAGTTCGTTCTAGGTCGGGGTCACAAGTGAGAAATTGCCGTTTCATACTCTTGGCAAATTGCAAGCCCTCGTTAATTAAAGCAGCTGTTAGTTGATAAATTTCCACCATTTTGTTTACTTTTTTACCACTCGGTCATTGGCTATTGTGACATATTATGATATACAATTATATCTTGTGTTGTTACGAATAAATCGTGTAAAAATATAGTATTTGTTCATTTTAAGTGGAAAGTGGTATTTCAAAACCGTGCAAAAAAAGTTGAGTGTAATACAATTGACATAATCGTGTAAGATGTATTCTTCAGTAGACTCCTGATATAATCTTATCGCGAGTATATATTTTTTATACCAGTGTCATGGCATGTAGGTAACATACACATTGTTACGATAATGTAAGTTAACCGAGACTTGATTAATTTCACATCGATTTTTTCAAAATAAAGCTTTTTCATTTTTATTGTTTCTTCTCTTTCATCTTTTTTATTAGATTCTCAATGAACGATATTAGCGACCCCCTGAGGACTAAGAATCCCTGGAGGGCTATATGCAAAGGACCCCGATTTGGCCATCGTTTTGCCTTTAGGTAGCTACGTGCCTGAATCCAAGGATCGTAGCCAGCGTAAGAGTCAGTGCATATTATTTCAATTTATGGAATACAGTAGAACCTTGATTATCCAGACTAATTGGGTATGAAGGTAGTCCGGATAAGGACAAATCCGAATAATCGAAAAAAATCATAATTGACAGGAAAAGACGATTATATTCAGTATGAATATTTTTATTCCAGTTTGATAGCAGCTTTATTATTACCATTTTACAAAAAAAAATAATTATCGATTTTGCTTGAAAACTAGCTTTCTTTCCTTTCTTTTGAAGCTGGCACCGCGAATACTTTTAAAACATATATAAGTTGTCCTGAATCACAATTCTCGGAATTCGTAACCATCTTAAATAATACTCTTTAAACACTGGCGTTTCCTGGAATGCGTTAGACTATCGATTTCTGACGGTCTATCCAGGATTTTTTCTAAGATGACTTATTCCAACTGGAGGAAGACGATGGATATTTTTAAAGCAACTAGGCCTTTTGATTTCCCAAATGACAAACAGTTGACTTACAAACATCCAACTCTGCCACTCGCCATCAGCTTCACTGGTTACCTACATGTTGGTGCTTCCGGCCACCGTCATCGATGTGCTTCATACCGGTTCATGCCATCACCGTCAATTGCGCTTCACCACACAAGCCACTGTCACCTACAAGCCATTGGTACCTACAAGCCACTGTCACCTACAAGTCACTGTCACCTACAAGCCACTCTAACCTACAAGCCACTGTCACCTACAAGCCACTGTTACCTACAAGCCATTGGTACCTACAAGCCACTGTTACCTACAAGCCATTGGTACCAACAAGCCACTGAATTAAATTAATCAATGTCACGGCTTGTAGGTAACATATAACAAGTTGATAATGTAAGTTAAATGCGACTGAGCTAATATAGTACTCGGATGGGTTAATCCTCCGGCGAAAATCTATGAATTCTGGGAATTCTTTATGACACCCTTGGGGAATGTAAGTGTAAGTGACTCATTCTTCTCGCATCTTTATATGAGTGAATGCCGCTTTGGATTTTCTGTTACGCCATCCATCCATCCTAGTCAAATAAATAAATAAACAACAGTTGCAAACCCAATCAGTGTGTTTGGAAAGCGTGATGCATCGATTTAATAGAGATATATTTTGAGAAGCGCCGGCACACAATTCCCAAATCCTACACGTGTGCGTCGACATATTGAAAATCGAAAAAATCGCGTCTCGAATCGAATATCCGCTGCCATCGACCGCGACCTCTGCAGCGACTTCGGGCAGGTGGTGCCGGTGGTGGTGGTGGTGACCGGGAAACCCGAAAACTCCATCCGAGCGTGGACGGCGTCCGAGTCTCGAAAACTGCGTAGTGCGTAATTACACGCGGATTAAGGTTAGTCGACGCGGTCAGGGTTACCGGATATCCAAAGCGAGTGACACCCATACCTGCCGCCGCCGCTATTGGCGTCGCTATTGGCGATAATGGTTTAATTTATAAGCAAGGAGATATCCTTGAAAAAAGCAAAAGTCACGGAGGGGCGGGCGCGGCCGGCCGACAAAGGGCGGCCGAAACAATGTAGGGAATCGTTCCGAGTGTACCGAAAGGTCCCCCGGGTATGACTCGGCGGAATCTCCGGCTCCTATACCTACCTCCGCGCCTATCTACCTATCTGCCGTCTGTATGGGATCGACGGGAGATCACCTCTGCGCGTGTGCGTGCTGCGCCGACAGAACGTCGAAGGGCCGAAAGAATCTCCAATTATCTCCGAGAAATTATTTTTTTATTATGATTTTGGTGTCTAACGGCCCGAAAAGCAATCATAGTCTCCTTCGACGGCGACGGATGAACGTGCGATATTCCACAAAAATCACCCATCCGAGTATTGACTGTGCCCGGTGTCGATTAACTGCGATAATCGCATAAAAACAATTAACGACATAATTTCATCGACATCTAATCAATAAATAATATATTTTTACGAAAAATCAATTTATGAAACGTTATTTTATTCAACATCCCTGATATCTGCAGATCGTGGCGTGTCCGTAGATCACTCTTCGAGGACAATGGGCTTGGTTCTTGTATATGCTGCACAGTGCAGTCGTATATTCTGCCTACTTGAAACTCAACAAATCACTACCAAAACTCTAATTTAAGCAATGGTGTTTGATTTTACACTATTATAGTAGTGGTGTAACAAAAAATCTAAGCTGAAAGGCGACCCGGGTCGCATATTATATTCAGGTTTGTAAAATTATGCGCAGAAAACCGGCGGTTCGACGACCCGGTTCGTATGTAAATCCTTCATACGTTTCATATTACATTTCATTGAGTACGATTAATAAATTAATCTATTTTTATTAATTATCTTATAACGTTAATATTTTAATCCCATCAAGCCAAGCTAAAAGGTTTATACAACACGGACCAAAAATTCAGATTTATTTCCAGAATGTATATAATTTAGAAAAATAAATAATATAAGAGTTAAAAATACGATTTATGTCTAAAAGATTTTATTGTAAAAAATAATACTTTTGCATTTCAATTAAACAATTGGGAAACATTGATCTGGCTAATTATAAAATAGCCATATTTTATTATTTATTTAAATATTTTTCCATTTATTATGGCTTTTGAAAACGACTGTTTTAAATAAGGATAATTATTAACACGATACATGCATCCCTCGATCTGCGCGATAGATAAGTTTCACGAAAAAGCCGCGTAAATATAAACCGCGCAAAAAAAGACATGGAGCCCATACAAAATCGTGAATTCGTATCGGGAAATAAAAAAGCGGCGTAAAAAGAGCTCTTACAAAATGTAGGGATGCCTTCCAAAAAAAACCGCGTAAAAAAATAATTATATCGTCGCTCGATCTTTTGCTGTTTTCAAATCAGTTTTTTGAGATTTGGATAAATAAGTCCTGCTAGGCATTTTTTCCAGAATAATCCAGTTTTGTTACTGAAAGTATAAACAACAGGTCTTATATAAATTTTCTTCAATTATTTAATTAAATTTCGGTAAAAATTGCATTGCATCTCGATTTTTTTTAAAAATAATGCAAAACCGTACAAAACTCCCGCGTAAATCAGGGAATAGTTTTATTTCAATCGTAGATCTACCACGATTGTATTAAATTTAATAAAAATAAGTGAAACAATATAGAAATACGAATCTTTACCTAGTCTTAGTTGTTTTTAGATGAACGAGTAATTAGGATAAATATATAATCATTATTACGGGCGTTTTTTTATAATTATTTAAAAAATTACAATTTTATATCGAGTCCAAAACATGATCCGTGTCGCGTAAAATGATCAGGTTCGTAAAATTGTGCGCAGAAAAGCTTAGGGTCGACGACCCGGGTGCAACACAGCACTGTGATCGAGTATTACATTTATGGCAATACATTGTAATCGTTTATTAATACGATAATATTATATAAAACAAATAAGAATTGTGCACACAATTTCAGATATCATGAAAAAAATATTGATTTTTTTTTCTCATCGTCATGAACACTTGAATGCTCATCAAATGAAGACGAACAGATGCATTAATTGCAAGATTGACTTTTCACCAATCGGAATAAATTAAACGGGGGTTTTATTAAGACAGTTTTAAATTAGCCCATGGCCGCCAATGGCCTCCGTTCATTACAATAAGAATAATCAAGGCATTACACATTTGAATGACACGCGGCACAATATGATAATTGCAATATCTCGCAAACAACTTTAATATGTGCATACAAGCCGAATGCAATGAGCTGGCAAAATGTAACAGCGAGCCGTTACATTACACGAGCTCGTGCAGAGCTGCATGTGTTCGGCCCGCGTATAAATAATTCATCTCGTTGCCATTTTCATTTTGTGGCCGAAAATGTAAATTGGACCCTATTTAGTCCGACTCGGGTGTGAATTCGAGTATTATTCAAAGGCGCCGATCGCATGCGCCAAAACCCATCAAAATAATCTCCGAATACGTTCGTACAAACAAGCGAGTAAATCAAATAATTGGCCAATGATGTGTGCATGCCACGTGTGCGAAAAGAATTGCACACGATCCGATGGAATTGGACTTACCGGTTTCCGTGTCGACGGTGTAGGACAGCCCGTCCCATGGATCGTTGATCGGCGGATCCTAGATCAAGTAATAAAATAATAAATCCCAAATACAAAACATCACATTATTCATAACTCAAAAAAGTATTCTTACAAGTTGTTTAGTGTCGATATTCTTTACTTCGTCTTCTAACGCGGTTTTTAACTTTTCTATGGCATTATCGTCCTCGAGTTTTGTTTTACAGTCGGGATCTATCGGACACTTTACATCTCCCTGAAACAATTTTTTTCATAAATTAATCGCATATACAAATATATTATATATATGAGCAGTAAAAATAAGATTAATTTACTTGATTTTGTGTGTCGTTTAAGCAGAATCCCATATCGACATCTTGCTTCCATAATACCTCGATCAGATCCATGTCCTGAAAAAAAAACCTGATTAATATTCGTATAAACATACAGAAAGTGATCTGATAAATCAACAACATAATAATAACGACGATTTAATACAATACACGAGATTATTTTTTTTACGCGGAAAAATTCGCGCAAAAAAAATTTCGCATAAAAATATAAATTAATCTATTTATTTCATTTTACGATTGATGAATGGCGTAAATTTAACCCGGAATGTTAACCCATCCGAGTACTATCTTACTGTAGCCGCAATTAACTACACAATCATAACAAATTGTTATTATCAACAGACAACAAATTCACACTTTATTTAACACGGTAAAAAAACGTGTAAAAAAGTAATCATGTGCATTGCAATTCCATTAACATTAGTAGATATAGAAAATTGTGTATAAAGATTCCAACGAAGCCTTTTTTGTTATTAATGTCATCAATTGTTGAATTTCTTATTATTAGAAAATCTGTTATTCACTTAAATGTTTTTTGTTTCCAACGTTGTTTATGCATTTCTTGTTAGTTAGAAAAAGTTAGTACAGTATACCCCAAATAACGCGTCATCCGATAACGTCAATTTCAAAAAAAATCGCGACAGTCCCTTTAATAACGTGAGCGCATTATTATAGGGCGAACGCTAAGATTCATAATTTCTTTTTACTTTGTTCTTAGTTTTGGCAGATTTGTATTTTCTTGTGAAATACAAATCGCTATGCGGTTAGGTATGTGCTTTATTATCCCGATAACGCATTGTTCTAATAACGCGGTCCCAACTATAGCGTTATCGGAGGGATTACTATTTGTTTTTAGTGAACCGAGTAAAAAAGAGTTGTGTATATTTATCTTATAACCCAATGGCTGCTTAACAACGATATATCGTTGCTGTTATACTAAAATGTGACACGTTCTGGTCGTATTACAAAACGCGTAAAATAAGTATTGTGTAAAAATGTAACGATGAATTATTTTTAGATAGTGACATTGAAGTGTCCCGAAAAGCTTTCTTATAAAAAAATAATCCGTTTTTATTTCTATTGAACATTTGCGACGCATTGATTGAGAGACACTGATCTAGCTAATTGTAAAATGTTCCATTTTATGTTTTATTTAAATTTTTATCCATTTTTATAGAGTACGATTAAATAAGTGACAAATCTTTTGAGAACTACTGTTTTAAATAATGATGATTACTACGATTATTGGATCGTAGATGTGACACCAATGTTTCTCAAACTTTTTTAAGCTTATGCGTGGTAGATTCGATTTACGCGATTTCTTGCGTCGCGATTAATTCCCGGAAAAAAAGATGGCTGCATATTAATATTTCGTTCCCCCCATCCGTTGAACCAATCGCAACGGGCTGCCGTTTCATGAAATGGACCGGATTTTTCAAGAAACGAGGGGCTGAGCCCCCTCCTCGTGCGTGTGTTTGTAGCCAAGCATTGACTTGTAGATAACACGTCGGATAAAATAAAATATAATATCCGAATATAATTAATAGTGCGCGTGTGTATGTGTGTGTGTGTATGTGCGTGGCCCGACGATGCCGCCCGCTGCGTGATTAATGAGCGCGGCGCCCCACGCGCTCCGCCCCCCAGCGCCGCCATTTTATTTTTTAATTTCACGCCGACGCACCCCGCCGGCACCGCGGACAAAACTCCGATACGCACACTACACATTGCGCTATTTTTTATAAGATAGGATTAATCTAATCTAAAATAGATGAAAAAAAAAGAAAAAAGAAAAAGAAAAAAAAAGAAAATATTCGATATGTCAATTCTTCCGTATGTTTGGTCGAAATAAGATTTTCCTTGATAGATTTATATATTCAAACTGAATTAATCACCTTCCCTCGATTTGCACGATAAATAGACTTAAAAATAAATGATATAACCCAAAAGTCGTAAAATATCTCTCTTTTCGGAACTCACAGTGAATTCTTATTATTATCATGCTAAATAACTATTTTTTTGTATATATATTCCATAATATTAAGACGACAATCAATCAAAACTAAAAAAATGTATATAACAATAACAAAAATTCTTGTTGGCCCGCTTTTATATAAAATACAAGACGTTTCTCACTGTTAACGTGTTAATATTATACGACAGCATGATGACTAAGTGATATTGAGATCCTTTGAACTCAAAAAAGCGTTTGAAATTTTATTCCAAAAGAAAAATTATCGTTCTTTACTATAAGTCCGTATTGGATCCTTTACTTTATTGTTGGCTATCGAAAAAGTTTTACGTCTTCTAGTATTTTTTTACTTGTGGAAAGAATTATTGATTAAAAACAACACCGTTTTGGTGGCACAACCTCCGTATTCGCCAGAAATGTTACGTTTGCGGTCGATAATGGAAAAATATGACGTATTACCAACAGCATTGAGGAGATAAATAGACCGAATCGCTAAATGAGATAAACACCATAACAAAAATTGTCATACGTTTTTGGAGATTTATGATCTATCTTTTGGAGATTTTTATATTCTATAGTTTAATCTGTTATTAAAGTAACGTTTTTTGAAATAATGTATTTATTTAAAAATCCGACTTGAAAGCAATTCACTTTCTTTCGTCGGTAGATTATTTTGAAAGGTTTGTAAGTAAATGTATAGTTCTGTAGTTCTTTTTCAGCCCAGTGGGGCTGAAAATATCAATTGCGATTCTTTTATAAAAAAAGATAATCTATAACATAACTGATGAACAAATTTTTACTTTAGCCTTTTTGCTTCTCAAAAATAGTCAAAATCTCAAAATAGTACTTCTTATAAAAAAATAATAATATTTAAAAAAAATTAAGTCCTCAAAAGTCTTAGGTCATAAGCATCGTTGGTCCCACTGAGTGTAAGAGGATTAAACAGAAACAATAAAAAAAAATAACATGAAAGAAAACTCAAGTCGAGTACAAAAACCGATACTATAATAAACAAGTAGTAAAAAGAATTAGAAAATTAGAATTTTGAATATATTTAATAAATAAAATGAGTCTATCACTCTTACATTTCCTCCCAGTGTCATAAAGAATTCCGATATCCTCAATTCTCAATTCAGTTTTCTTCGGAGAATTAACGTATTCGAGTACTTTATTCTTAGCTCAGTCACGGTTAACTTTAATTATCAAACTGGTATGTTACCTACAAGCCTTGACACTGGTTAATTTTAATATTATATCAGTTAACGGGGGATTAGCAAGAACTACATTAGCTCAATGTATGTTACCTACAAGCTATGACACTGGTTCTTTTAACTAATGAACTTTAGTTGAATTATAAACATTTTTAGATACTACGTTTAGTCTATAAAGTGATAAGAGTTAAGAAAATTAACCCAAAGAAAACATGTATTGAGATGGTTTTTACTGCAGGCATGGCCATTCTAATCTGACTTCAGTTTATTTTTTGATAGCCAAGTGATTGATGTCGTATTGATAAAATTTGGCAGATGGAGACTGTAAAACATCTCATATAATATAAACATAAAACATCAAAAATTAAGGATTCTATTAATATTTTCTCGTCCAATGGATTTGTTCAGCCCGATTAACGTGAAAAAAAAAATCATATCTCATAAATTTAAACTTACAAAACACGATTTTGATCTACGAGACAGATTAGAGAAAGGTTATAACCGAGAGCTGGAAAGATTCTAAATGTTTTAATATTTTTTCGTATTAAATCGACAACAGTAGTAATCCGAGGGAGCGGCCAAGGCGCACCGAACAACGTTGCATGAACAACAACTAAAACACGCAACATCTCATTAAAATTAATCTTTCTGCTAATGTATACAAAATATGCGACATTGTTAAATGCAAACGTGCCAGGATTTCCGGGAATGTCGAGAATATAGCCATAGCCCCGATTCGATCGGTATACATGCTATAATATTCAACAATAAAACATTCTTTGCCAAAATCACGGTCTGATCCCCCAAAACTTGATTACATAATGGCAAAGAGGGGATGTGGGCAGGATCGATCCATTCTCGAGAACGGGAACTTCTCGCCTGCACTGTGTTTTCAATTTGACAGTTATTAACGATCCCAACAGGAACGCCGAACGTCTTATAAATAGTTGATTCCCCGCTGTTACACACGCACTTATTATAATCAAAAATTTTCAGAACAAAATCTAGCAAATGTATTATCCTTTGCTCTCTTTCTCGCTCAATATACATATCTAGAGCAGGCATATCAAAGATACGGTCCGCGGACCATGAAAAAATATAGCGTGGGACACGACGTCAATTGACGTATTTTCCGCCATACTGTTCAGCGTCTACACTGGTACATGGCGAGAAGTTTGTGTGCCAGTTACTACTAGTTGTTCTCAAACTCAATTTTATTAATAATAATAGTTCATATATTATATTAACTTAGCCGTGCCGATGGGGTATATTTGGGACCCCAAGTTTTTGTATTTGTCTAAAAAAAATCTAAATAATAAATATTATAAATAACCAATGACCTTTATTGTTCGCAATTGCGAAAAAAGATAAAAACAACAATATTAGCACGGGCGCGATGGTTTTTTTATCGCTCCGTACCAAGATTAGAAGATAGAAGCCAATTTAATTGTTAAATTACAGTTTCACATGTGTTCATTTTTTTTAGCAACAGTGAGCGTATGTTTTATTGCCGTCCCCTTCTAACATATTCCGTCCCGGTCATATCACGCGCCAGGCGACCACTTCATTACAAATTAGATAATTGAGCGTAACGAAAAAAAAACATTTGAAATGTAAGATTAGATGTAAAAATTATATATTTTAATCACCATATAAGTGAGCGGAAAGAAAAGGAGTTTAAAAGAACCATAAAATCTTTAGAATTAGGCGTTGAAACTGTAGAGAATGTTCAAATATATATTTTTTTTAAATTTATAACAAGTTGAAAATACGCATTTTCCCGACGTAGCTTGACATTGGTAGCCATATCAGATGCTAATGTTATTGTTGGTTGTCGATAAGGTTTCATAAGTTTCGGGGTGCTTAGTGATTTTTCTACAAATGGAAAATATGGAAAAACAATTTGACTTATATGACAATGCTTATATGATACCTCAGCCTTCATATTCGTTAATTAAAAAAAATGAAAAGACGACATTTTATCAACGTTTAAGAGTTAATTACATAATCGTCGAAGGAGCTAAACTCTCGATATGTAGTGAAAATTGGACTTAATAGTGATTTGAATACTATTTAGGTAAAAATATATTTTTTTAGTTTCAGGTAAAATTCTTTGTTCTATGTTTTTTTTAAATATAAATTACTGTTTAAATAACTACTTTATCAGAAGTATTTGTGTATATTGTGATATATGTAGTAAAAAAAAAAGTAATTCTATAAGACTGGGTATGTAGGTGGTATAAAAGGAACAAGACCAAAACGGACGACAACCGCTCCAGACCAGATCGTTTTTTTAAAAAGGTTCTGCTCAACCAACCATCTTGAAAATGCAGTGGATATAAGAAAAGAGTTCATCGGAACTTCTCTTGAAACAAATGCGCACCAAGTCTCCAACGGACAAAAGTTTTCCGGACCTGGACTAAAGAGGACTGGAAGAAAATGATCTTTTCGGATGGAAGCAAATTTAACTTGTTTGGCTCGGATGGCATTCGATATGTCAGAAAGAAAACGGGAGAGAGTTTGACGAAAAATGCATTAGGCCAACTTTGAAGCAATCAGCAAGAAAAGTGGTTTAAGGATACTTTTCTTAGTATGGAGTTGGAGATTTGGTGTTTGTCTATGGAACCTTCGATACTTCATAACGATATGGAGAAGGGAAGCTGGTTTAATGGCAAGTTCACTAATAAAAAAAAACACTTCTCCTGAAATAAATGCACACCAAAAGACTTCAATGGGAAAAAGTTTACCGGACCTGGACTAAAGATAACTGGGGGAAAATTATCTTCTCGGATGAAAGCTAATTTTACGTGTTTGACTCGAATGGTAATTCAGTATGTAAAGAGAAACAGAAAATAGGAAAATCTGCAGGAAAAATGTTTTTTTTTTAAATATTAAAAAAAAATATTACAAATTGAAGTTTGACACTTCTGATCCAGGGGGATCGATTTTCACTTTGCCTTCCCCCCGCGCAAAGATTGTGTCTAATGCCTTCGGTCCCAGGCGGTGTCACGTGCGCGCAGGGTTGTCGACACCTGGTAAAAGTTGGCAATTTTCGTTTTGGAAAACGCAAATTACCGAAATTAATTAGCATTCTCCGTGAACCGAGCAGATGTTGTTGATGAACAATTAACTGCAGCCAATTTCTTTTATTTCCATCATATGTTCGTAACAGATCTCTTTCACTTTCGTCGGATGCAATTTGGTTATTATATACGCAAATGTGCGAAGTCGAATATCATATCTGCATTTATCACACTCATCGCTTTTACGGTCATAAATCCCGCACGTGTAATTACGAAACGTTTCCAATCATTACGACGTTGGAAAGTGCAATTTTCATTTCTCAGGCGTGCAAGCTGCGAATCTCGCCGATTCCTTGACCCGGGAAATATTTTCAGACGGCCGAAATTTTATTTCAAATTAATATATTTAATTATACGAGATGTGATAAAAAAATTACTGAAATTTTCCAATTTTGAAATGTCCAAAAATTTTCAAATGATCCAAAACAACAACATATTTTTTTGTTGGTGTTTTGGAACACTTGCCCATTGCTATGGACAAGTGTATAGACAGCATATTCGATGCTGACGTTATTGTTGGCTATCAAAAACGTTTTAGTATGCACGGAGATTTTTACGATGAAAAAATAGAAGATTTTTTGAGAAAATTCCATATCAAATCTCGTATTCAAATCAAAATTTACATATGAATAACCTTTTTTTTAACCTAAAAGATATTTGATGCGTTGCAGCCATTATACAATAATGTTAAGGAACCATCAGTGTTTAGCCGAAAAGTCCGATTTTGACCGCGGTTTTTTTTCGAGATTTTCGAGATTGCATCGGCGCGAGCACGAATTCGCACGGCCGCATCCACCACCCATCAAACAAAGACGGAATAGAGGCACTTCCAGGCGAAGTGATAGATGGGTCGTGCCGGCTGGCTACCAAGATGCCTGACGATAAGACCACAATGGATAGGCGGCCATCACGGCTTCGCCACCAGGCCCGATCGGGCCCTGGATAACGGCCCTGCCATTCGAGCAATTATCGACTTTGCTATTTTAAATGGCCACACTCCATATCTGCAGCGGGCTCTTTGTGGTGTTTTATTGAAGAAAAACAATATTACAAAAAAAACGGATATATATTTTTCATATATATAGTGCACCATCTACTAAATAGTAAAAAAATTAAATAAAAATAATTTAGCGGAGAGACGAACCAAAATATAATTTCACCCAAGCCGAAATATTATAGTCTTGTAACTCATGGATAGATGTCAGTAGTAAAATAATAATGTAATATGTTTTCATGAACGATACAGTATTTCATAATCCTTCAAAAAATTTCAATACTTTTTATATATAGTATTGTCTATTAATCAAAATTATTTTTAAATCGATAGTTCTTGTCGTAAGTGTTTACCGAAGCATTATTTTTCCACAATAGCTGATGTTTTAATATAAACAAAAATAAATTTTGGGACAAATTTACTAATTCATTAATATCAAGTTGGAGTTTATGATCCTCTACACTTTACATGACTTAAATCTAATCCTAGCTTTAACAAAATATACAATATTTTGATATTATTTTCTATGCAGAAAATATTGTTTCAATGTATACTTCTTTTCAGGCTTCATTGTCGATACTCGAGCAATAAATAATGCCTTAATATCAATAATGTAGTATTGATAATTTCGAAACCTATCAATAGAACATATTTTTTGGGAAATTATCAATATTTACAATAAAATGATATGTTTAATACTATGTGAAAGCGAGTTCCTAGAATTTCTGGTACGTTCGAAGTGCCATTGTACAGTGTACTCTCGATTATCCGTGCATGGATTATCCGGTTTGCGGGTTATCC
>JAGXCT010036334.1:63455-76475 GCA_022495035.1 Philopotamus ludificatus | reverse complement strand
TGGACCTCGACTTTTTACTACAAATCTCAAAAGGATTCTCCGATACTTTAGACATCTCGCCAGAAGAAACGATAGCCTAGAGAAGCTCAACGCACTTAGATACGTACAAGAACGCATGGGAAGGGGCAGCTGCAAGTGCGAGATACGGAATGCAGAAAATCCTGGAGAGTCAAAATAAAGAAGATTCGAAACAAGAACGGTCACGATTCTCAGACATGAGTGTGTTGACTCACGAAGAAGTATGATTCGTCAAAAAATGGTGACTATCTAACTTTTTTTTAATCAAATATTGTATAATAAGTCATAAAAAAAATAAGTAAAAAATAAAATGGAGGAAATTTTGATACTTATCTTATCGGAAATCTAATGAGATAAATGATTCAATATTTTTTATTTATAGACGTAATATTTTCAAGTTTTCATTTTCTTTCAATTTGCAATGGAAAAAAATAAATTTTTAGACTGGTTAATAATTTTGTTTTTCTTTATTGCAAAAAAGTGACTTTCATAATTTCCCATAATGTCAATATTTGAACCACATTACTAATCATGAGATTTAAGATAATGCTGGTATAGAAATTAAATAATTAAATTGCAATGTTATAAAGGCGATGTATTTTAAGAATATATCCATTAGTCATATATCATAAATAATAAAATGAGAGGATAACAAATTGCGGTATTGGTAAGGGATCATGCGATTCGTTTTGTTAATCATATGAAAATATTTATCAAGGATCGGTAAAACAATAGCCGTCATCGGACATATTATATTATTTATGTTAATTCATAAAAATATAACATAAATCACACGAACAAAAATGCACCATATCTAAAATAAGATGTGTACAAAATGCGGATGATTAACGGCTGCATACACAATTAAAATAGCTTATAAATATTGTGGGTCAAGAAGACGACTCGCGGCCCAAGTAAAAAAAAAAACAATAATCGCTCACCAATTTGTTGTGTGAGTTATTTGTCCGTGGTGTTGCGTGCCGGTGGGTGCAGCACTTGAGGGCCTCTCCCCGGGAGACTGGACCTCGCCCTCCCAGCGAGAGCCCCCACAAATAAACGAGCTGGGACCCCCAATTTTTCATAAATCGGTATCCAGGAAAAGGCCGCGCTTGGCACATTGATATATCGTCGATCTGATTGATCGATGGACGCGATCGACGCGCCGCCCGTAATAATCGTCGCGACTCTGTTTCAATTGTGACGATCGTCTGTTAGAATCTTCGGCGGAAGATTTATCGTACATCCGCCAGACCATTGATTGAGATTGATTTCGGATCTAAACTGCAACAGAGTAATGATTGAGTGCTTTGATTACGCTCCGCCGGTCCAGAGCTGGCCGATCGATGAAAAATCGCCACAACTGGGTCGTGCACAATCAATTCAATAAAATGTTGCATATTTAATACATTAAATTACGTTTTTTTATACAGTTAGAAAATTAACATGACAGTTTGATAGTTACATTCAATCAAGCTATTTGCCAAATTATTATATTTGAACATCACGATATCGCAATGGAAATTGCTTTAATAATAAATTTTAAATTAGTTTTAATAATAATCTGGTAATAATTCAGATTAAGACTGATAACCAATAAAACCCCCCGGATCTCGCAAAGTATTTATAATGGCATCGGAATATATACAGTGGTACCTCATTATACGTCCTCAATCCTTTCGAAACTCTTGGACTTATACCAAACATGATGAATACTAAACATTTTTTTCTATAATAAATACGCGGTAAATGATATTATTGTTTTTGGCATATAAAATATTGATGGGAATGTTTAAAATAATTGAAACTCTTAATACATAAATACAGTATTTAACAAACTAAATTTTGTCTTTCCTGTCTCTCTTCCGGGATCATCTTATTTGACATTTACCAAAAATCTCTCCAAAGAACTTGCCTTTGGATGTTTCAAAAATGAGACATTGTCTGATCATTCCAAACAATGCTACTGCGGTTTGTTATGGGGTTTCTCGGGGTAAACTTCTTTGCAAAGTATTTGAGATCCATCCATCTGGCAAAGATTTCCGTGAAATAGAGACTTTCTCTATCTCCTCCTCCTCTGAGCCTGTCGTCTTATCTTAGACCTATGCTCCTCCTTATGAAGTCTCTGTAGGTATTCAGTGGTCAGTTTCTTTTTCTACTCCTCCACTAATTCCTTCACATCCAGACCCTTTGACCTGCCCAGAGAGACAATATTCACGACAGTAAAAAAAGGACGCATACCAAACAATTTTTTTTGGGCACAAACGGAACGTATATCAAATTAAACTATTTAATTTCCGTGCATGAATTAAATAAATGAAATATTTTAGTAAAAATATGTATATAATTATGAATAGGGCAAAGGATGCAGAAAATATCTAATTAGAATTGTAATTTTTTTTCAATATAAATAATATAAATATTTAATATTAATCGACTATTAATTAAATCAATGTAATATTATTATTAGATACTAAAAATACAATGTCTATGAATCTAAATAAATTTAATAGGTCTGACGAATATGAAGGATGCGACGGACTTTCTTGTATCTAGATGACTCTTTTTCATGTTATTTCTCCGTTCGTCTTCGAACGTGGCAATCTACTAGTATCTATCTTTTCTTCAATGTTTGTATCTCTAGCAAGCTAGAACAATTCTGAACCTCCCGGTCCAGTTCTACTCGTGAATGTTATAGAGCCACGACAGCTTCTTTCTTCAAAACGGCCATTTACTTTCCACTTTTTCTATCGGAATCCTCTGAATTCCTTGTCCACGGAATCTTCAACATATTTCGGTAGCAATACATTTCAAATGCTTCCAGTCAATTGTAGGTGGCTTTTGTAATAATTCTGTGTTACTACTAACAGATTTAAAAAATCCTATATTTTTCAACAAATAATATAGAAGCACGATTGCTAATTAATTACGATTGAGAGAGAAATAAGATCATTCAAACGCTAGGACGCAAGCCACAAGATGCTAGATACGCGCAATTACTGTTGCCTGTGACGCTACCGCGTTGTCACACAAAGTTAGTTCCGAATGATTGTTCGAAAAGTTCTCGAACTTTCTCGAACACTGCATAATTGAATTATTTCTTAATTCGGCATTAGTTTAATTGAATGACGCTAAGCCCGATGAGTCTGACAGGGAACACGTTGACAGCTGACACGGCCAAAACGTAAAGTATTTTTATTGTTAATCGATTCGTATGGTTTTCAACGAGCGACGTTGCCACAATCGCGCGATTGTGGCAACGTTGCACGTGTCTTGCTCGGCGATAATATGGGCTATTGTGTCAACGCCGCATTCATATTGACACACGGCGGAGGGTTAATCAACTCTCCGGTCCGATCGGTGCGATCCAATCCAATTAATAAATGGTATTAATACCGGCCCGTGCAATTAAAGCCGAATTCAATGCAACAATGGACACATACGAATACAGTGGTTATCCAATTAACCGCGGCGTTTTGTGTCCGATTTTTCGGGTTCAACAAATTTAATCTCGAATATTTCTGTATATGATAGATGATGTTGTTTTTTTTTTTTGTTTTTATTTCTGGTAGTACCATCGGTAGTATTTCGGGATTCCAGACCGCTTACGGAAACAATTATATCCGACGTGTGTAATAACGAAACGGAGCTTTTAAATACAGTTTAGTAAAAGCGTTTCGAAATAGTTGCACGCCACTTGTATATAATTGTAACGCGATATCACGTCCGACGAATTAACTGGCCCGATACGCGTATCAGTCCGAAATGAGATGACCAGAGACGCTTCTTTATTCAAGAAATTAGATCGCGTTAAAAATATTTGGGGCGATGCAATCAACTCTTACGGGGAATCCACCCAACCCTAGTGTATCCACCTCCAATAATCCACTACAATTCTAGTTTATTTATAAACTTTTCCAAAATTATATGCGAATATGAATTCTAACCACAGATTGAGGAAAAGCCGCTATTTACCGCGACCGCCTAATTCTCGCAGCACGTGTCAACTAGTACGTTTCCCTCGCACTTGCCAGACCGTACTGGATGCGAGTGAGAAAAAAACATCACGCCCACGCCCGTGGCCACAGAGGCAAATATTGTTGTTTTTATTATTTTTTCGCAATTGGGGACAATAAAGGACATAGATTATTATTTTTAATATTTATTCTTTAGAATTTTTTAGACAAATACAAAAAGTTTGTGACAAGTAGGATTTATATTAAAAGAGTTATTCGAGAAAAATCGGGGTTCCAAATAGGCGCCGCACGACTAGGATAATCTTTATTTTTTTTCGTATTCTCGCAAATGGAATGGGATTTATTAAGACTATTAGAATTTATTTAGCATTACAATATATTTGAAGGCAATATATCGCATTATTTGCAAAGTAATTTTATTTAACGTGGAAGATTGGTAAGTTTGGTCAATTTTAATTTTATTCAGGATATCAATTATATTTGTATTTATAAATACCACCTACAAGACACTTTTAAAAACATATAATAAGCAACTAGGCAAAAGCATTACGTTATTATTCAGGCTTCACTATTGATAATAAATTTTATGCAAGCATTTTATAGCTGTATACAAATATAAAATAATTATTGTTACTCATGTTATATTTTATTGCGTATTGGAGAGATTTTGAAATACAGTAAACCTCAATAAAACAATGTAAGAAAATACTATAAGAATAGCTCTATTGCTATTGCATAAAGACAACTGTGTTCTCAGGATAGTATACGCGGAATGCATATTATATTCTATACAAGGTTTAATAAAATAAAAATGGACAGATACAAGCGAATCATCATTTGCTTGTGCCACAGATTTTTCACAATTTTCGAAGCACTTCTGAAACGCAATTATCGAATTTGAATTCTGTTTATATTTCATCTTTGTTGGCTAAATCATGATTTTTTCAACTTTGGGAGTAGGAAGTAGTTACAAGGGACAATGTCAGACGAATACGAAGGCTCGGGATTTATAACGATACTGTTAAAAATCGCCCAAAATACGCAGAACCTTTTGACATCCAATAATAAAGTAAATAAAGTACTTAATATGGCCACCGATGTCAAGATACGTCAATGACACGTGAACCAATACAATAAAAAGTGTAAATTATTACTTTATTATTTATGGAAATTGACTTATATAATTCTTAGGGAAATTTATAGGGAATTTCCGCTATAAAAAACTTTTTCATAAAACCCTTTTGCATTGATCTCGAGGTCAGACGCAATAAATATAAATTACATTAGCGGATTTCATCAATCAATTGGTAAACCATCATCCGTGATTACGGCTTGTTAGTGGGAGCAGGAAACAGCGCTTCACCCTAAGAAAACTGTTGAGGATGCGGTTAACTGAGAAATGCATACATTCCGGGGACGAATTTTCATTGTGGCGTGTCGGCTTTTCGTCATGCTAATTTTCCGAAAGAAATGATTCCTTCGCGCGGTCGTAAAAACGCACTCGAATAATTGTTCGTCCATTGTGCTTTGTTGGTCCATCGCTAACATTTATCGGTTGCGCCGTGAACAATTAGCAGTGACGTGACGTGCCCACGTGACGGTCACGAAGCCTTCGCCAGCGCCGACAATAGAGGCTTCCAGACGGCCATTGTCGATCACGACCGGACCAATTGAAATACGTGCCAGACCCCCGAAAACTGGGTGGTCTTCATGGTTTTCAAGAAAAAATGAACCTAAAAATAATCCACGGGGAATTATCACCATACGAATTTGCATAACTGAGCTTGAATTGAGCTGAAAATGAAATCCTTGCTGTTTACAATTTGAGGTTTACTCCACGAAGAGATGAGGAATCATTTATTTATTTGACTTAAATTGACTACGATGGATATATGACATTACAGAAATATTCCAAAACGCCATTCACCCATATAAAGTCTTTCACACGAATATCCCCGTCAGTGTCAAACCACGACACTGGTTAACTTTAATATTATTTCAGTTGGATCGAAATTTATATTATTTATTTTATAGTTATTTATTCAACGCAGTATAGATTAAATTAATTAATTCCAACGCCCTAAACTACCTACAACGAAATAATATGCCATAACACTGGTTCACATATCATACTAAGCAGTGAATCAATAGTCTTCAGATATCCCGGAACTAGCTAAGCCCATTCTTTTGATAGAATGATTTATTAAAAATTAATAACCGAGAAGATTTTAACGGAATTTATATTGACTTTACGGTACGAACGGTACGAAGTATAACTTCTCAACCCGAATTTCCTCAGGCACTCCAAGCACGCGGAAGCTGGCCGCGTCGGTGGTGGATGGACGCGCGTCCAGCACGTGTCTCTCGTGAGATGCCTCGGCATCACGGTATCGTTAACAAGCAGTCCTGAAGATTGCTTTCTTCATAAGTGGTCTCAATCCTCCCGGCTACCGTGATGTTATGCGATCGTCGATTTGTGTTAATTCGATACGTCGTTTTTTTGCCGGCACTATATATGGCACAGATATGCGCGCAGTTCGATTTCGGCAAGATCAATGTGGACCGCAAAAATAAGTCCAATATTTCTATCGGATCGGGGGATTCTCGCGAGTTATGTAACGGACATTTGACAAGATACGAATATAATTGGACATTGTTGCGGCGCTCGAAAAAATCTGTTCTAAAAGACGTGTACCAATTATAGTGTTGTTTTACGCAATCCGTTGTAGCATACTTGAAAATATTTTCAAGAAAACCCGATTGTTACACTTCAAAATCGCTCGCGATATAATAACGAAAAAAACCAATGGCAAGATCTGAATATGGCGAAACGAGAAATCACGCGTCAGAGGAGAATGCTCGGGAGTGACATCGTGAGAAATAGCGTGACAGATTCAACAGCAATGAAATTATTTCACCTCGAGAAGAAACGCAGATGCTGTCGAGTGCTCGACCAACATAATGAGGATGGCCGCAGACTGGAAGCGACAGCACGGCCGCTTAAAAATTGAAGCGACTCCCAATTTTGCAATACAGGAATTTCCTCGATTGTATCGATACTGTTGACCTCTGTAGATAGATGGATGGGGGGCGGAAGCGCGCTATCGGTGAGCAGCACGCCTCTCTATCTGTTGTCACAGGAAGTAGACAAACATTTCAAACAACATTGTCCTATAGCAACTGGCGCAGACGGGAACAGTGTCCCAGGTGATCACTGGCATTGTGTTTCGGCATCAAATTCCCTCTATGCTGCCAACTATTTGTATTTGGATAAGCAATCATTATGTCTGCAGAATAAGCAGGTTTAACAGTAAAACTGATGACTTATCTTATTAATATTTTTGAATATGAATAAATCAAAATATAAATATATATTTTCCCAGATCTACATATTTATGTTCGTAGCAATCAACGGGCGATATACTACATCACTATCAATATCATAAATATTTCATTGACATTTTATAATTATGAATGACGATGACGTCACTAGATTCATTCATCACAATCAGTCACAGTCCGGCAGGATGTTGCCGAATATTTTAAATTCGTCCTGCTATCTCCCATTGCACTAGTGGGACGATACAGAAATAAATGTTCTACATTATGCGGCACATTTATGTAAAAATTTAGAACATCACTTATCTGCGCCAATTTAAAGCATTAGAAAACCGCTAGCATTTAAAAAATACCATATGATTTAGCTAATTTATATTAATATATTTGATGTAAATTATTTTAATGTGTCAAAATTGTGAAAAATCACACGAAATGCATTCTTTAATGAATATTGACTGTTAATTTTGAAATTCAATATTGACATAGCAACGTCGTGAGTAAATAACGATCGCTTGGTCCATGCTGAAGGTTTGCAATATTTACATATTGACACATGGTATGGTATTTTAGTAAAAATAAATCTATTGCAAATGAGGGAAATTGATGTGTGTAAAGTCTACGTCTATCGAATTATGACAGCGTGATCCCCGTAAATATTTGTGCGACGATGATGGGTCACAGCGAGGCATGGAGCGGTCTCTTTGTCTCGCAGAATGCTGAAGACGAAGCAAGGAGCACAAAGCAAGGAGGCTACAACACCAGATCACGTTGCCACTCACATAAATAACAGTTTGACAACATGGCCGCATTCAGATTTATCGTCTCGGAAATTATTATATGAAGTGTGTAAGTGGTGCTCGTTACTACGGAGGAACACCGCTACCAAACGAGAGGAACGTGATTCAGCAGAGAGGAGGAGGCGGATTGGCTGTTTAGTCACACCCGCTCCGGAGGTCGGTTCTTTGATTTTTGTTTTATTTCGACAACAAATCGAATCAACGAAGAAAATTATTTTATTGTTCGGCCGTAGCTATTAGATGCTGCGAAGAATGTAGGGAAGGAGGAGTATCGGTGTTGTCGGCGGACCGTCACAATTTATGGAGTTGTTCCGACGCGTGTTATTGCACCGTTCTCGATATTATATTGTGTTTGTTCATAGCAAAACTTCTGCAGAAGAACATTATATACTCCCATGGCCGTTTACTGATATTCCACGGTGATGAAACATCTATAGAAATTGATTTTACTGCATAAATATATATGAGCAGGCGATTTATTAGTCAATAAACCGATGTGCTAGTAATAGTTTTAGCAGATCAAGGGTTTAATTATCAACATATCTTTTGATTAGAATATTTCATGATGTATATGAGATTCTAAAAATGTAGAATATTCTAACAGCACAAAACGAATATTTCATACTGCAACTTATTATATGTTCAGTTAAACTATTAATGTTTAGCCACTCTCAATAAACCAGAAGCCGGATCTCATCCGATTGTTTTATACAGCCATCATCCTTCTAAATCAAACCGATGGATTTACAAAACGGAGACTTTGAATCGTCTGGCCAGTCTCAGAGCATCCATCACTCAATCGAGAGCGGGCACCGCTTCCGCGAGCGACGTCCATGGACCAGGGCCATCATAAACCAGAGCAGACTGAATGGTTTCCCATCGCTGGCATCAGATACAGTGGGGAGACAGACAGAAGGTACGGAGCATACCGGATCGAATTCCAGGCGGGTTGGCAGGGCGTGCGGTCACGGATTCATAGCTCTCGATCTGCAATTTATACGCGGCATGGGGCTCTCCCATTGGTTCGCAGACGGCGCCGCCCCATTGGTCGTGCCCGGCGGCGCCGCTCAAAGCCGCTGCACTTTATTGCCCGCGCCACTTCCGGCCCTGTCCTGCCCTGCCCGATCTAATGAGACCCTGTATTTCAATTGTAGAAGAGATATAGGCTACTCTCGAAGAAGACATCGGACATCGACAATAAAATTTGCCGCGAAAATCGCCACAATACCCACATAATTTAAAATGTAACGTGGTAATCATTCCCAAGAGTCTTTTTAATGCTCTAGACAGTGGCGGATTTTCCCTTAGGCGCACAAGGCGCGCGTCTTGGGCCTCATTAATTTCAGGGGCCTCAAAACTCAGCTTTCACAGTGATTTTTTAAACAAAAAAAAAATAATATTTTAGCAGTATTCCCTAAATTTATTTTTTCGAAAAATAATAAATATTTGTATATGGTGGGGTAATGAAAATATTGTCAGGGGAGGGGTCTCAAAACTGAATTGAGCCTGGGGCCTCTCGAATACTAAATCCATTACTGGCGATGGATGCGATGGATTTAATAATGGAAGTATTTAATCATATATAATATATTAATTATAATTATTCTAGAGTTTTTACATCATCTCTAGAATCAACAATGCATATCCCCATTGGTGACTCCTGGTATTTTATCGATTGATGATTTCAGGTTATTTTGTATTTTTTTTTGTTTCGTTTCATGTTTTAATAATCAAAATAATCATTATTTTTGGTTCTTTGGTTTATTCAGTTCTTTCAACTTCTTCATTTTTTCTGTAACTCTTTCATCTTGGTTTTGTGAATTCCTTAATATAATTTTCTAATTAACTAATTGCATCCTCATAATCATTTTAGCAAACTGTATCTTTTCTACTTCCTCATCTCTTATAAAATTCACTTAATATATCGTTTTAAATGTTGCATATGCTATTCATAGAGAGGTCGTTACGTTCGATCAGTCTCCTCAGTTATTTTTTATTGCGTGATAGATGATTTTAATGTTTCATCTTTCCTGCAATTGCTCGAGCAAAAGTTATATTTTTTCTTTTTCGAAAATAATTTATATATTACAAAATCGGATTTTTTAATGGTTTTAGAGAAATAATGAACATCGATACATTTTATTTTACACATTAAGTAATTTTTATATGTGGTTATAAAGAGGGAAGGCATTTGTCACAAAGCAATTTAATTAAAATATTCATATTAATTCGTACGTAAAAAAAATAAATAAATATGATAATCAATAATGAGGCGTATGATTGATTGAATGAAATAAAAACAGGCATAAAAATCAACATCCCGACACACTTTTTTGCGCGGACACATTTACCAGCTAAATATCCGTAGTTAATCTATAACCTGCCATAATTTAACCGGTAAATTATAAAAAATAGATATATATATATTAGGCATGATAAATGCGATGTTATGAATGCAAACACTAAGTGTAATATCCGCTTTAGATTAAATCGGCGCTTACTTGCACACCACGAAATTAAATCGGTGAGCAGCGCGTATCCGAGCAGATCGACAGGTGCGACCATAAAGTTTCGGGTGGAAAAGCGTGCGCAATTCACACGTTTACCAGGAACAAGAATGCAGTCTATGAGTTCAATTATTATTAATCTAAATCTAGAAACGAATAGCTGACCGCTATCGCGAGCCGCATCGCGAGCTTCGCGATTTGAGCTTAATAGCTTCGCGATCTCATCTCTACTAAATGAAGTGAGTGCCCACACACAATTTATGAAACTTGATCGGATGCGCTGGGAGAGTTATTTTTTGGTTTTATTTATTGGATATTGTGCAATAAATTATTCAATGTGAAATAGACGAAGTAGCATAAAAAAAATTGCCATAAAAGCTCGCATCTTGGCCGTATCGCCTTAATTTAATCGTCCCGTAAAAAAACCGACGTCTATTTTCAGCTGTCGCCTTCATTAACATCCATCACGTGGCGCTTAGCGTTCGTAAAGTGTCATGGAATTTAAATGATGCATTTACTGTGACATGAGCGTCGTGGAAAAAAGCTGTCGTCGACAATGTCCGACGCGCGTTTTGTATTCAAGGTGTCGGACCTGCAGCCGGGTCCGCCACGCGTAAGGGCAAAACCACTCGAGCCCGGCCGCGAGGGGCCTCCTTGTCTCAAGAACCGACAATAAATAATTAGAATGTCCGAATACGTGTTTACAATACTGATAAAAAAAAAATGAAAAATCTAAAAAAAAAAGCAGAGCGACCGCGACGCCAATCTAGCTGCGCAGACACAGATTTTTTCCCCGCTCGGAATTAATCAATCGATATAAAAACTTTTTTTATTAGCTTATTAGCATCGCCGCGTCGGTTAATAAATTTTATTTAATAAATTGATCATCTTCTGCTGTACAAATGGCGTCATTTAAAAATTATTAACTCGCCCGTGGTACCACACGGCAATGAAATATATCGTCGGTAATTATAACGGATACAAAAGTATAACAATGTAGGTGTGCGGAGAAAAAAAGATAACGCACGATTTAGAAATAAATCTAAACTGTGCCAGTTAACCCTGTGGAGTAAATCAGTAAATTAACGGACGATGAACAAAAACGTTTCGGTAGCTTTAGATTGATGGTATACTATGATATTCATAGTTGTGAATCGCAAAAAAGTATAATACAGGCTCTTCGCAACAACAATCAGACACGTTCACATTTTCGACATTAATGGAGATTGAAATTATGGTATGAAAGCTTAAAAATTGCGTGTTTTAAACAGTACAACATTAAGGCAAGGAGTTGAAGTACTGACTAAAATCATAAAAGCGATTAACATAGATAACGATGGTCTATATCCGTTGATGGAATCGAATTACGTCGTTTTTTACAAAATAAATCATAGCATTTTTATCAATCGAGATATTGAGCCAAAAATTTAACTACGCGAACTTCAAGATTTACAGAATCGTAAATGCAAATATATTATATCTTATAGCAGGGGTTACCAAAGCTTTTGGGAAGGGGCCAAATTAAAATCTATATAAAACATGGTTTTGAATGATGAATATGTCTGAATGATAAATAAATAAATTCTTAAATGTTGTTCATTTTACAGTAAATATTAAACATTAATCAATTGCAATTGGCAATATCTTAACACACTCCTTATAAAAGAGCCATAAAATATTTCGAATAAATATAGACCGCATTTGCCCAAAATCTTCTCAAGATCTGAAAATGTTCTATATTGCTACAACTCCCAATTATCTAGCCAAAAAAATTTTTAAAAAACAAAACGTTGTAAAGTTACAGTCAATCAAACGCGTAGTGTCGGCTGGCGTGTGATTTGCGCGCCCCGGACGTACGCAAAAACGCCTTTTACGTGAAATTCACGTCCCTTCGTAGGGAATGAGTTAATTGACATGGAAATAAATTGAAAAAAACTGTTTATGCATCTCTTTGGTCATGTAAAAAAATACCCCTGATGAAAAGAAGATCCTATATAACAAAAAAACAAAAAAAAAAGTTTTCTTCAAAATTTTAACCTGTTTTTTTGCTCTTGTATTAAATATTTGAAGCAAAAATATTTTTTGGATTAATAAAAAGAGTGTTTAGAACGGGATTTTGAACCATTATTTTTCAGCTACAGTTTTTGTTCCTAAAAATTAAAAAAAATTCAGTTCAGCTCCAAGTGGTTATTTTTAAATATTTTTATTTGAATAAAATATATATAATAGACTGATATGAATCGTTATTTGTTTTCGTTTCGTCAATAAACACGGTTTTCAGTTATCGGTTATTCGGTTAAGTCCTGATAACGAACATATAAAAAATAATCACACGGAGCTGAATAAAATAATGAAAAAACCGTTGTTATTCTTTTAATTGAATCG
>JAGXCT010036334.1:34193-63355 GCA_022495035.1 Philopotamus ludificatus | reverse complement strand
CTTTTTATGAAGCGTATATGTTTAATAAAAAAACACATGTTATTGAAGTGAATACATAACTCGCAAATTTAATTAGCATTTTCCTAAATTATCAACTTATTCTCTCATATGAACAATTTCTCAACAACATAATAATACTAATAAATAGATTATTTACCGAATAAAAATATTTTTCCAGGCCATAGTTCTGAGTGATAATTGCCTTGATTTATAATCTCGTTATAAATAAATGAACAAACACGAAAATTGAATTATAAATAATATGCACAAGCGTCTATTTAACAACCAACACTCGAATGAAGTATTGAAACCCGACAAGCTATGTGAATTTCAGTAATTAGTTCAGTATTGGGATATTAAACCTGGGAAAAATTTAAATTAGCGTTTTTTTTATTGTTACGAGCGAAACTCACAAGCTTTATTAAATCATATTTTACGAGAACAAAGACCCCACGTTAAGACTCCAAATATCTTCAAGATGACCGTGTAATTTTATGGCAACAGTCGCAGTTGACCCAAATATTAAAAAAAAAGGTGATAGCGATCGGCAGGTGGAACGGCACACGCCACCGGAACCCTCCGAATAAAAATGTTCCGGGTTGGCAGCGTGCAATCGTGATAGCGGAACCGAAAGCTTTAATTAACCAGGGACGTAAGAGAGCCCCCAATAAATAATAATAAATATACATATTATAGAGAAATCTTCTCATTGTTATTTGTTGCCGTATATATTTTTTTTTGTACAACATTGCGTGTGTTTCATTAGGAGATGTCGTTCGTAGATAGCGAATCTCTCCACAACGCGCAGCTGGTTTATCTCCAGCTAAATGATTTATAGTTTGTATACAACGTCGAGCAATTACGCACCTCCATGTTTGGAATAACTGACTACCATTTTTTTAGCCGTTATTGAACATCTAATACCGTGTAATTTATGTGTGATCCTAATCAGACGACTTATCGATATCGATTTTGCTACATCTCGCTGATGACTTGCACCAGGGATGCGGTATCCAGATAATTTTATATATATATATATATATTTGAAGTAATTATTGGCAATTTATTAATTACCCATAGGTATGTGGTGTGGCAAAGTAAAATATAATTGATCTGTGAATAAATGCAATCATTAATATCAGCAATTAATGAAGTTAATGTACTGAATTTTAGTAATAAAATATTTTTTTGAAATAAAAATGAATATGGACATCCTTAATAGCTCCATACATCTGTCAATTTTAACAAAGTTACATACTCTGTATTCATTAAGTATTAAATATATTTCAGAAGCTTAGATAAGAGGCTTGCAAATGAGGAACTCAATTAACGACGGGCAAGGGAAAGGTCGAGAGACGTAACCCAATTACGAAATTGCATAACGGAATAATTTGCATGATACCAAAAGTGGCAGTACACATTAATAAATTATAATATTTTTTGCATATACCGTGTACCGGTAATTGATAGCGTTTAGCAATAGCCGCACGCGAAATAGAAAGGACGTGAGACCGATGATAGATTATGCGCACAATTGAAAATGTCAAGTGAAAATCGCACTGTTATTATTTGCATACGAGGCTGTCATCGCCAATCTAATTGCAATCTGATCGCAGACAATGGCATGCAAATGGTCGAACCAATGTTTAAAATAAACCAGTGAATAATTTTGCAAGTGAAGTGCATGCAGTTGCAATAAACTGCTAATATCTGAGATGTGTGAGATATTTTCTTTGGAATGTCTCGTTAGTGTAATCATCGTTTCAAGAAACTCGAAGCTCTTGATGACACATTCGAGAGTCCCAAGAAAATGATGACGTCAATTAAATTATATCGATTTGAAAATATTTTTTAGTCAATAGAAGTATTATTTGACGATTATAGAGATAGTGGTGTAGAAAAGATGAGGATTCTCACCGAAATAAATTAGCGCGAGTCGCCAATTCAGGGAAGACGTTCACGCATTTTAGACACAAAGGATCACACCGATAAAATTAAAAACGAGGAAAATGTTCGCATTCCTTTGAGGAGAAAAAGCTACATATTAAATATATGCAAAAATAAAATATGCCGAGATCTAAACATTGCTAGATGAAACGTTGAAGTATTATTCTATTGCAATACGAAGTCTTTATATATTGATGAACAATTAAATTATAAATGTTATTTCACAAATCAAGCTACATCTGTTTACACCGATAGAAAATCTAAGCACTAACATTTTTATTGTTCTTGCTTAGCTTCGTAAATTTATTGCCAATATTATCCAAATAAGGCTATGCAATTTCAGCCTTAATAAATAAAATTGATATTACACTATTTTATTACATGGTAGATACGTGTAGAAAAGCGATAGAATTCGTACAAAAATAGAAGATTGGTTCTCTGTATTGAAAAAAAGCTGCGTAATACAATAAATATATTATAAAAAATGATAATATTATTCACACACGTGTATTTTGATTTAAAAAAATGACACGTCCAAAACACAAATCTGCCGTTCCCATTGGAATTTTAAAGCTCGTTCTGAGTTGGGATCATAAGCGAGATAATGCTGTTGCATAATCTTAGCAAATTGCAAGCCCTCGTGTATTAAAACTGCTGTTTTGTTTACCCATTGGTTATATAGTGAAATAAAATCTGTCACGTTGGTGATTTTTAGGGATATTTATTCATCATTACTGGCCACAAATATAGAAATTATTTAAATTATTCTGATTGCCGTTATAGTATTGGGATCCTCTAAAAGCTAAGGCAGTAAATTAATTATAAAACCTCTCAAGGGGACAATTTCAATCGGTAGTTATAATTCTTTATATACATTAAAAGCATCATTATTAGATGACCAGATTGCAGTTGGTTAATTTTAACCCTTTTCAATAATTTTTATATATAAAATTAAAACACAATCCATGGTATTTCAATTCTTCAAACATATTAATCGAATAATCACCGCAGCTGGAAAACAACTGAGTGATGACCCCCTACGGATGCGTAGGGGGTCTATAAGAGACCCCAAGCATTTCAAGTCTCGATATTGATGAATTCTTCATCAATATCGTGACATTTTTTCTTAAATATATTATTCTAAAAATAAATATAGTTAATTTGGTCGTTTTTTTTTTATCAATATGGGCGATGCCTCGCAGATTTAGCCTTCACGCTCGTGTCAATCCCACGTTTCACTCGCACTTGCACATCGTACCAGATGCGAGCGACAAAAAACATCGCGCCCGTGGCAACAGAAGCGAATTTTTTTGTTTTATTTTATTTTTCACAATTGCGGACAATAAATATGATTATTCATCATAATTATTCTTTAGACTTTTTTTAGACAAATACGAAGAGTTTGTGACATGTAGGATTTATATTAAAAGATTTATTCGAGAAAAATCAAAAAACTTGGAGTTCAAAATACACCCCATCGGCACAGCTAGGTAATATACCGTCTTTATTTTGGCCGGGCAATTTTGTTTGTATTTTATATTTCTATCATTTATTTGTCGATTGTTAAAGTTAATTGCTAATGAGTGAAGATAGTGGTCAGATGGGTGACCATTCTGAATACTTCTGAGTGACGCTGGTCAATAGAGGGGTGAAACTGGAAAGCAGACAGCAGTATTAAAAAATACTGCGGTACAGAGGTAACGGAAAACCTCTGCACTATATATTCCCATGAAAACCATATCCATGGTCCTCCATAAGGGGAATCATACACATGGTCACGTTCCTCAGAAATAAGGAAAAGTGGATTAATATCTTATATAAAAAAAATATAATAATATATGTAATCGCTTCACGACTCAAAAAAAATTGTCGATAGAAATCAAAGGTTCTGATATTTTTCTGAGAATTGTTTTTATCTTAATTAAATATACGGTTATGCCCACTGAATATGACTGAATATTTGGCCAATCGTTCATTGTCTCCGAGAATGCTGTAAAATCACGAAATTATCTATATTGGGTTAGTCAGAAATTATGAATCAGCACGCAAAGTGTTCCGACAACAATGTGTTAATAGCCGTCATTTTTTTAATTAAGTCAGCTGTCATAATTGTCAACCAGCGTAGAGTGAAGTCATCTCCGCGAAGACAAGAAGTCGTATTTACTTTTTAAATCGCTCTGACATCTGGTAGCCAAAATTGATCTATGATTACGGATCACAGGTGACGCCACCTTAGGGCTTCCAGTAACACTCGCATCGTCGGCTGGAGCTGCGTTCTCACGGTGTCGCCCACGCGAGTGTTGCAGATTTGGGCAGAGCGGCAACAGGTGCATGCACGATTAATTGCCGATACCTATATATACCTACAACTACAACTACTATTCCACGCATAAATACTTAACGATACCCATATTTACATACGCGTTTATTCGTATACTGTGTACATGGTCAGCTCGAATTGAAAGAACATGTGTAAAATCATATTTAACTCATTGCGGGCGCTTGTCACGTAGAGATAGATAGCGCTGATCAATGGGTGTTTCGCTCTCGATAGTTTTTGCGCATGCGCACATGTATTTCAATTTCATGAGTTGAAAATATAAAATGCGCGCTGACCGGAATTTCAATCGCGCGCAGGGTTGCCATGCGAGAAAATTAAATCGAAAGATTTTGGAACTAGCTGCTTAAACTTAAATCCCTTAACGAATCCAAAAACACCTGCACATCGGTTACACCTGCATTGTTTATATGTTGTATAATACGTTTTAAGAGCATTATGTTAATAAAACGTATCGGTTATATTAATAATAAATTTGAAGGGCAACAGGTAACATATATTTAATCATTTGGGACGAAAATTTGCAATTCTACGCTTTTAATTATAATGGGATACTTTAAAAATGATTGATTGTAGTCGAAAAAATCGTTTTGGATACCGCAAGCGGATACGGACGCTTGGCTCACATCTCCCGATTTCAAATGATGATTCCCAGCAAGATTTATGAGATATTTTCCACGTGATAAATTCTGATTAACACTTTGCCAATTTGGTGGTAAGATCCGATCAGAAGACGACGCCGGATGAGTAATGTGCGATGGTAAGTGCCATACGGGCGCGGCACTAAATGATTTTTAACATTGAATGATCGCTCGAGTCCATCACACCGTCCGCATTTTGTCAAGTGTACACATTGAATTTTTTTCGACCAAAAACATTCCGATTTTTTTTTCCGGCACCACCAGATGCTAATCTACCATTTAAAAGATGGCTGCGGAATGTTGGCTAAATGAAAAAAATATATAATCATCATTAATAACGTACTTAAGGTTTTAATGCACCCGCGCGCCGGCGAAGATGACTCTCTGAATTATTGGTAATTAGAATCTTATTTTACGACCTGGTGAAAATTTTTATGTGTTCTGCGGTCTCGAAATTCAATACGACGATCCTCTTTATGGCGCATCATTGAGGGGACAATGGGCCAGCGAGATGGGGATGGGCTGAGGGTCGTTTGATTAGTAATATCGAACGAATATTTTCAGTGAAAATCATAAACAAACAAACTCACCGAATGATGAAAATCAATCGTTGTATAAGTAATTCAAAAACACTTACCTGAAATCATAAAAAAAAACAATTGTTAATAAAACATAAAAGACATTAAAGGACGATTTGAAAATTTTAAGAAGCGATTCTCACCACATAATATAAAAATTCAAGAAAAAACTGCGTCAAAACTTAGATAAAAACATAGAATCTTCCAAAAAAATTACTTTAAATTTACTGAAATTATAAACACTCACTCACAACCCATCTCGTAAAACAGTCGATTGATTGTTTAAAAAAAAATAAAGGATATTAACAAACTTTTATATATTTTGGAACGCAAAGACTATTTTTAAACTAAAAACGGATTATTACACGACGTTTTGTGGAACCATATGACCGTGTTATACGAGGCCAAGGTGTATAAAGAGATCCAAATTATAGTGCATTAATTATTAAACGGAATTTTACTTTCTTGACATATTTTCCATTACCAAACAGGACATGCTGATCATTCGCTTTCATTTTAATCATTGGCAAACAATTCGAATCATTTCCTGGCAACCTGTGGCTTCCTTTTGATCGTGGCGACCCTCTTTACAGGTCGCTGGCTACGATTTGATATTAGATTTAACAAATTATATGTGGCGCTTTGAAATATAGATCTTCGTTATTAAAGCAACAGTCAATCCATCACCAGAAAGCTGCTGACTGCGTGGTACATTCTTGGTCCGAGAGATACAAGGATAACCGGATTTCTCACTCGGTACCGGGCCGCGTAAAAACAAAGACATGTGTCCGTTTTGTGATTGTGTGCGCGCCTTCGGTTTCAAATAAAATAAAATAAAAAAAAAAAAAACGAAAAGAAATTGGCCTTAAATCCGTTTGGCCCCGGCCAGGGTCTATATAACTAATTTATAGCGAATTAATTCCTACGCCTATGCCGCTGGTGGATACTAAATTATCCTCCACAATGGCTACACAATATTTAGTAACCGGTACAATAAAAGATACACAATTTCAAATCGCACCGAAAATTGTATGCGGGACGTGAAAAAAAAATACTATGTGCACAGAGAGCCATTTCAATGCTGATATTCTATATTTATTTCTATGGGCAGACTGGCTACTGTGGGACCGGAATTGTATCCATCTATTCTTGGATATATCGTGATGAATGAAAAAAATAGTATGTGATGAAATAATAATCATCCGATTTGATAGCATCATTAAAGCAGTACTTTTATGGTTTTAATCTGAGCAGGACAAAGAGTGCCAAAAAAATCATGGTCAAACACTATCAAACTCCATATTCTCTCATTATTCATGGAATTGCATAATTGAATCGCAATAAAAAGTATTATTTTAGAATCAAATATATATATTTACACAAATGATATAATAATAATGAAGTATTTTCCATTTATTACAAAACAAATCGCTTATAAAATTAGGGGTTTTGAGGAAAAGTATATGAGAGTGTTCCACATATCGTTGCAGTCGCATTTTAAAGATAAATATATATTTTATTATAATCGCTTATATTAATATTTTAATGTCTGCCAAAAATTTCATGCAATTATATTAATATATCGTGATTAAGAAACGTGGCGAAAAAAAATCGTTAAAAAAAACGCCACAGCGATGACTGTTAACGCGGTATAAATTGATATTTAAACCGAGCAGAACCGCTCGGTCCGCTCAAAACGCCCGAGGGCCAGCGTTAAAAGGGTTAAGTGATTTATGCTTCCTATCGCATTACTGGCGTAATAAATTTAAATTAGACTGACTAATAAATACGTTTGATATAAACGCGATTGACTTATTGGCAGATCCATTTCCTGTACAATTGCAGAGCTGTTCCCGCGCATGCGCGCATCCTCCTGGATGGGGGGGCTCGGCGGCGCTACGCGCAGCCCCACGAGAGTGAGCGTGAGTTCCACCACAGATGAATAGGTCGGATGCAGGCAAACCTGTCTTTCCGGTATGCGCAGGTTGCTGGACCTGCTTCCCGACCAACCTCAGCGCCGGACGATCAATTGTCCCAAACCACCGACCTCGGCCGGGCCACCTCATCAATTACCCAATCTGCTTTCATTGCTTTACTAGCTCTTCGTGCTTTCGGGGATGCTCAGCTATTGATTTATGTAATTTAATGGCGGGAGGATCAATCGCAAAGCGCTATGGATACCACAATGATAACATTCGTGTTAAAACTTATAATATGTGAGGATTTTTATCACTACAGATCTCAAGAAAATCATTTTTTTATTAACCGACTCCAGAATCTGAACAATTATAGAATAGCTAGAAATTTTGCGCCCGGATGCAAAGGCCTATAGGCCCATATCGCCCCCAATATTTTTTTAAATTTAAATTTCTTTCCAATCATTTTTTTAAACTGATAATTTTGGGGAGAAAACCGCGTAACGATGATTGTTATTAATTAAAAAATATTATATTTGACAGAAAACTGAAAATCTCATCCAAGTGAGCGAAAGCGCCTAGTAAAAACAATCAGTCCATTATCCATAAACTGATATTTTCGTCTAAAACAAACGAAAATTCAGAGAAAATATTAAAATTTAATGAAGAACAGAAGAGAATTTTCAATATACGTATTTATTTATTTGACTACGATGGATGTATGGCAAAACATAAATATTCCAAAGCTCTATTTGCCCATATAAAGATTTGATAAATATTCAATAGACGCAAGGGGAATAAGTCTTTCACACTAATATTCCCCCCAGTGTCAAACCACGACACTGGTTCATTTTAATATTATTTCAGTTGGATTGATTGTTTTATAATTACTTATTTAACGAAGGAAAGAACTTATTAAATTAATTAATTCCATCGCGCCAAACTACCTACATAAATATGTTTATAAAACATGCGGAGGTAATGGTCTCTTCCACTTACATACCCCCTGGCCAGTGTTCTAAAGAATTCCTTGAATTCATAGTTTTCGTCGGACGCCTATCCGACTACTAACTTAGCTTAGTCGCGGTTAGCTTACATCATGGAAATAATGCTCATGTTACCTACAAGCCATAACACTGGTTTAGGTAACTTGATTAGGTTCTTCAGAGTTTACCAGAAGCTCGCAGGCCACCGCAAAATCATGGATTTGTGCATTCCTGATTTAAATCAATATAGATAATATGATTCTTACTGACTTAAAAAACGATATTTCGTTGTTACAGAGGATATCAATTCTTTAGAATAAGTAAAAATAGTCTCAACTGTTTATGATAATGATGTAAAATTTGTATACAAATATCGATTGCCGAACAACGAATTCGGACATAAAAAGAAGCGTCGTAACACTGCGTAACGGTGGTCATATGCAAATAAGATCCCATACTTAATGGGAGCCACGCTCCTTTATTTAGCTGACTGGCCCATAACCGAACAATGGAAAGTGGTCTTGGGTCGTGAAAACCCCGTAGGGAACATCGTAATATCGCATCTGGGATGGATGCAATGCGATGGAAAGTATGCGAGCTGAAATATATGATAATGATGATTAGACCTTCATGACTACATTCTCGAATGCGTTCAGATGATCATCAAGCGCCGGTAAACCCCGACGGCAATATGAAGCACGTGCCTTATATTATCGTAATCAATAAGCGCAATTAGAGCAAACGGTCGTTTTATTGAAACGCCGTTCCCATGCGCATGCGCACGCGTTGTTGCCGAGATAACATTGGCACGAAATTATTTGGCGCGATAAGACACACACGCCGGTCCTGTTTTATAGGGTCATCATTACAGGGCCCGCGTCATGTTGATCAATCTGCAATCTGCATGCATTAATCAACTTTATTAAACTCGTTCCATTTTCCAATCACTTTATTGGCCGTAATAACATACATTTACTAACCATGTTAACAAGACTATTTTAATAAAAACGCACGAAAATAAAATCCCCCCCCCCGTCGATTGCGCGTAATTATAATAATACATCGGTCGTAATTAAATGTACCGACTATAAAATTCTCTTTCGAATTGCAATTTGAATAAATTGTTTGAATCATTGGCCAGCAATTAATCGCGAATAGCTCCGCTTCGATTCAAAGTCGCGTTCCGCTGTCGCCGTCCCGCTCGCGCCCGTCTACCGTCTCGCTCCGTTTCGCAACTGGCAACCCCGGGGTAATTGCCGAATCGCGAATTTCCCGCGCGCGAATTTCGAAACGAAAACAAAAGCGCGCCGCGGGAGCGATTTCGACATCCGGTTCTAATTTTTTGAATTTCGAATGGAATTTCTTTGATCGAACTTCCCGTGGAGGGTTGCCGGTCGCGTTTTTGCCGTCCCGCGTTCGTATGCACCTTGAATATTTCCGCTGAACCGCGGAGCGCAAATTGGTTTGCGCCGTTTAAACTCTATTTTTTTACATTTGCAACTTTCATCCGTCATTTTGATTGACGGGATGAAGATGAAAGTATTGCTGGTCGTGATGCAAAGCTTTCCGGCGTGTCAATCTCTAGAATTATCTGCAAATCACGGATTTTGTCTAGGCTACGGCGCCCATGAACAAACGATTACATCTCAACTATTGTTATTAAAATTAATTGTTAAAACTAATATCAATAAAAGACAAAACGAGTAATATTAAACCGATATGTTACTTGTGAGATTTTATTAAAAACAAATATGAATGCAGAACTATTAATGGTAACAAAAATCTGTAGCCGTTTTTTGAGTTTTTTTTGTTGTATTTATTGTATTTACCATACAATGTCGTGGATTCATTGCGAGAAAAAGTTTCCAAATTAAACGCAGAGCCGGACTATTTATTGAGACTCGATTGCCAAGTGTATTCGGTATATGTCGAAGATTGTCTTTATGTTCCCATTGGCGGGGTTATCGTGACCCCTCATCTCCAGACGGCCGGTGGACGACATTCCACTGTCAGACCCTCGTGTCGGATCCTCCACATGCTAAACTAAGCTATCAATGCTTCGCGTACAGCTCGTATATGTTTACGTACCGGGACTCTCTCGGCTTCGAGATTTCCATCGACGATTGGTTACAAGGTATCCGAGTGGGACCGGCCCGCCAATAAAATATTCGTGGACCTGGCGGGAGATGTCCCGGATGCGGCCGTAATTAATTTGAAACGTCGGCAAAATGAGAAAATTAATAAATATCAATTTTGTTAATTGTCGCGAATTTACTTCGCACGTATGACATGTTGAAAAATATTTGCAGCATTTAATCACACCTTTCCCAGTATGGGGTACTTTGACTTACGACTTTGACTTACGAACAAAAAAAACGTATGCTATAATCATCTACGCTTGAATTGCATTTATGGCATGAAATAATTGTTTATGTTTAAAATAAGAAGAGGCTTAATTAATGATAAATGCATGGTGGCGGCTCGTGGGTGAATTTAGGGATGCTGCGGAAGATTAAAAATTTAAAAAAGTACACCTTGGCCTCGTATAACACATGTTTATACAACACGGTTCATGATTAGTGGCATTTTAGGCACAGTAAGAAAAATACTCCTCGTACACGCTCAATGATAATAGAAAAGATGGAAAGGGCTCTTATGGTATGAATCTCTTATAATATCTTATGACAGAAACATTATTTAAAAGAGAGCAATAAAAATTTATGATAAATTAAAAGAACTGAATAATCGTCATCTGAAGTTCAACAATCACAGTTTCCCTGGTATTAGAGAATGGATTGAAAATTATAAGGAGCGATTCTCACAACATAATATAAAAATTCAATGAGAAATTGCGTCGGCTGACATGAATCTTTCTAAAAATTTAAGTGTACAGTGGAACCCCCAATTACACTACCCCGAATTACGCGCTGAGTTGAAATACCCAATTGCGCGGCCGCATTCACATACAGTCAAACGTTGGGTAGCGTCTGTGTATTCAACACATGCACACAGCCGGAGGGCTTCACTCTCCCAATTACACGACTCCAAATAACACGGTCCCGATTTTAGTGTTAGTGAGAGTTTAACTGTATATGCTAAAATATATATAAGTGAAAAATCGAATCAATATTACTTCCTGATCATATTTCTATTCAGTTAGATAAATATTTTTCTTAAGAAAATAATTCCCAATGCTCCGTAAATCGATCGTGCAAAATAGATTTCTAAATATTTTTTTGAAAGATTAGTTTAATTGCGTAAAATGTGGGTTGGATTGAGAAATCATCAGAGAACTGGTTCTACTTACATCCTCCGATACTAGTTTTTAATGACACTTATAGCTAAATCTATACGTAATCCAATTCTCGCTGATACTAAAAGCCAACTTATGACAGATTTCCTCAAGTAACGAGCGATGTCCAGTGCCATCCCTACGCTTCACCATCACACACCATAATTAATTGGTACCCCAATTCCTAAAAAGCGTAATCGTGTGAGGCTGGTCCATCTCTGGGGTGGGCGGCCCCGTTCACAATGCCCGAGTCAATTCACCTTAGACACGGACCATTTCACGGACCACCGATCTCCATTGTCGCTCGCTTCTCTACCGATTTCAACATTTTTTTAAATCCAAATTAAATATCCGAGCACTGACAAACGTTCGGTTTAATTAGAATCGAAAAAATATCGATCGGACATAAATCATAATAAATCAAGATATGCGCGAAACGTGATAGGTTACATATTAGATACATTTCTCTATCGCTTGCATATACAAGTTGTTTTTTTTTTGATAAATGCGAATTAATCACTTCATTACTATGCGATGTTTAATATGAGATGAAATATCACGAGATTGTTGGTTCATCCCTAAAATTTTACGATTCGATACGATCCTCGCGGTTGCCAACTCGGATACGGTCTCACCTCTTTTATTTATTTGTCTTTTTGTACGTCCACAAAGCAACCAACATCCACTTCAACGGCAATAATAACAACGGAGAGGATCTCTCAACAAGTTTTTTGTCGGTCGTCTTTTTTACGGTGTAAAATAATTTGATTTAGTGGAATCGAATCTTGGGCCGAAAGGAATGCCTTTTTATTTTATCAAAACATATAATACAAAAATGTGATATTTCAATCGTAATCACATTTTTTTGTTAATAAATAATTAAAACCATAAATATTACGACAAAGGTCACGCCGAACGATCTACTTAACGAGATGTCCGATACGACTGCAATATAAAAGTAAATGTTAATCGATAGAGTTTATGCACAATTTAATTTATTGCTTATAAATTTCATGCTCGATCCCATGGAAATATCGATCGTTGCGTCAGCGATTGTAAATCTTTATTTTTTATTTATGCGCGAACCTGCAAAAAACGAATCGTTCAATGTCGCAAAGTAGATTGTCAGACAGATATCACTTTCTATATGTTTTATTTTCGTATGAGTGAAATCTCGTCACGCCTATCTAATCGCTATGATATGCATGCACGGTATTAGTTTTCGATTTGTACTGAAAAAAAAAGTCCGTAATTAAATTGTTAGAAATGGATCGCCCCATGAACATGTCTGATAGTATGAACGTGAGTGATGGCGTGTTTAATATGCGTATTTTGTTGCGCATGCGCATCTTATGACACATTTTTTTTTAATCTTTTGAGAGCGATGTGCACCTATCACGAGCTGCGATCATATACAAAAGAGCTACCAAAGAAAATTAATCTCGGTGCACGGGCCCCGATATGCTTAATTGTCCGACATCACGAATCGCTCCTCTTCTGCCCAACTACTATTCACTGGCCGGATCGTTCGCCGAGAAGAAATATTATAGTAGTTGGATGTCAGAGTATGACAGAGTCCCGGTCACGTTTATTATATACTTTATATAAAGATCATTAGATCGGGCATAGCCGAGAGTACCGGCGAACGAACCGGGCAAATTGGATTCGATTGAACTTTTCAGATTCGAAATTGATTGTTGTGGTAATCGATTGAATTACTGCCGATTTGTCAATTTGTTTAATTCACATGGACAGGCAATGATTTAGCGATTATATTTTAATGAATATTTTTTATTGTAAAGTTTAGCATTTTTTTTTGGGATGCGGGTCTGGACGGGAAGGACGCCGGAGGCGCCCACATTACGCAGACCACACATTATTAATTAATATGCCCAGAGTGACGTACTACGTGTTTTATTAAAGTTCTTAAAATATCATAAATCAACAATATATATGAGATTTTATATATCTAAAAGTTAATGAATAAGTTTTAATTAAATTTAAAAGACTGTAAAATACGATTAAAAACACAAAAAAAATAAACAGAACATGAATAATTACTCAAAAGTAATTGAAATCTTTTCCGGATTTTAATTGATGTCAAGAGCGAGTTTAGATTGTGTTTTTTTTATTATTTTCTTGTAAAAAGTTATAATTTCTTCCTCGTTCAATCGTAGACGGTTATCAGATTGGTTTTTTTTATTGTTTTCAATGTTAATTGGACATCTGCAACTAGCAGTTGGTGTTCTGATCCACAGTCTTCACCTGGATATGATTTCGTACTACATTTCGATCTCCAAATCCAACTAATCATGATGAAGTCGATTTGGTTCCAGCATCTATCTCCTGGTGAGACCCATGTATATAGACGTCGAATGTGCTGCTGTAGCCATCAATGATAGCTGTTATACTGTGCAGAACTGTAGTAGTCTTTCACCTCTGCCAATTCTCATCCTTATTCTGTATTTTCTAACGAAATTCCCCGAGTAGTTATTCTCCGGGAATATATCACGAGAAAATCCCTTGAAAACTGGACAGGCGGATTGAAAATAGCGGGTAAAAAAATCGAATCTAAGATATGCGGATGATTGACATTGATGGCCACCAACGACGAAGAAATAGCTGATCTGCTCAAGAGAGTTGTCTGTGAAAGTAAAAAACTAGGACTCGAAATCAATATTACTAAAACCAAGCTGATGATAGTCGACAGTAGTAATCAGTTAATCTTCCGAATCTGGAGAGGGTTAAAGAATTTCTATATATAAAAATCAGATGTTGACAATTGGGAAAAACAGGGGATGATATCCAAAAAGACAAAAAAAATGTATAGTGTAGAGTCTGGTATTCTCAATTTTTAATTATGGCGTAGAAACCTGAACCATAAAGAAGTACATAAGAAAATTGACAACTTTAAAAACCGAATCTTGAACAGCTAAACGCTGAAACATGTCTGTCCTGAAAGAAATAGGGAACGTCATCCGACTTTCTACTACATGACTAAAAAAAATCTCGGATACTTTGGACATCTTGCTAGAAGAAACGATAGCTTGGAATAGCTTGTCGCGCTTGGAAACGTACAAGGACGCAGGGGAAGGGGCAGAGCGCCCACCATCCGGAGCGATCAACTGAAGACCGCCACAGGTTCCACCGTAGCAGCTGCGATGCGAGATGCAAAATGCAGAAAAGCCTAGAGAGACAAAATCAAAAAGATTCGGAACAAGTTTGGTCATGATTCTCAGACATGAGGGTGCCGACTAAAGAAGAATTGAAATCTTTCATCATCAATAATTTAGTTGATCCTAGATGTCACAAAACAAATTTCCTAATTCTGTGTCGCTAATTAGTCTCATCGAAATACTCAAACAAGAATGCTATTTCTTTCACCTGTCCTTGCACGTATTTAAAGAAAATTCATCCCATGAGGGACAAATTATACAAATTTACTTTAAACGTATTTTCACATGGATACCGGAATATTCAGGGATAACGGAGCACCATGGCGTCGAAAACATTTTTTTATTATCACAAATGAAATGTTTCGATGAAATTTTTTACGTAAATAGTGTTCATATAACTTTTACATTTTGTAAAAAATGTGTATTAAAAATAAATGATTTCAAAACATTGAATTTTTCTGTTTATGTATCCCAAATAATTGATGTAAATTTCATTCGGGAATATTTAAATAGCGGTAATATGCAAAAATCATGTAGCTTGCATTGACCACAACCACATCAATATCCCCTGTTATAAGTGGACTATCAGTTGCATATTACATGCATCCGTCTTTATAGCCGTTACAAGCTCACTCGAAGAAAATCAAGATGTGTCCATATCTTGTAACAAGTCCGACGTACATTAATTTTAACACGACCATTTTCTGCGCTCATTTTCAGACATGCAAATTGAACTGAATTATAATAATTGCAGCAGATTACCGAAACAAAAAAAAAATGTAAAATATTCGACTCTTGTTTCCTCGACCACACTTGGAAGAGGGTGATTTTTTTCACATTTCAAGAAAAAAAATATAGTGAGTAGGCAATGGAGCTGCGGCCAGACGTGCGACCGCAAAGCTGCTGCAGTTTGCCGGTCGCTTCATTACCTTTGCGGCCGAGCCGTTTGTCTTCAGCACCCGAAAATGTTGAGGTCACCGGACAAAAAGTCAACAATGGAATATGCGTTTATTGCTATTGGGTCAGAGAGAAAAGGTGGGTTAAGAAAACTGGTCGCGGTTTCGCGCTTTGATGAGGAGGAGCTTACCGCTCACGTTTGCCGAATCATTTCCTATCAACAGTTTTGGTAGCACGCTGCTATAAATGTTACACAACACTATAAATATGTAATGTTATCAGCGGAATGGACAAAGTATAGATCTGTCAAGCATTAAACGGATGCTGTATGATACGAATAAATGAATTACTAATATATTTTTCTTCAAACAGTTACTTCGACAAATTAATTTGCCACCGACGTCGATGTTAATTCCCTGGTTTCGCAGGATGATCCCATCAAACGGCTTTACGATGCCAAAGTCGGATGCCAGATTGGCAACCAATAACCATTAAAGGCTTTTCATGGACGGTCAGACAATGAGCAATCAGCGCGGCAGTCCAATACGAGACCGCAACTACGTACCGGCATCCACGCCGAGCAATATGCCCTGTATCAAAACCACAAACCTCTTATGGCATACAAGACAATTTTGCGTTTTATGTTTCATTCTCAATTATGATAGTACACGGAAACCGAGTACTGAGTTTTGAAAAAAGCATAGACGAAGCGCATTCTTATACGCGTAATTACAAATCGCTTCTTAATTGAAAACTTAATGTGAATTCAATTTTACATTGTACAAGTCTACATTTTCATTCGAGCGCCAATCAAGGGTCCGATCTTAAAGTACGAGATAGCCCCCGTTTCTTGCTCCATATCGCCGGCTCGGTTTAATTACAATCGTGGTCTCTGGTGTAATATAATAAACGATGTGAATAATTACAATTATGACGTTGCCAAGGGTAGGGTTTCGTGGCGACTGGTTCTCGGCCGAGTGCGGAACCAGTTGATGTTTCAATATTAGTCGTGACCTGGACCGATTAATGGGACTATCCGCTCCCAAACACTAATTATAGACGTGTGTGCACACACGTTATAATGAGATTAGGAATTCTGAACAAGTGGACACGACACCGAGGAGCAATTAACCAGAAGAAGATAGAGTGTGAATGGGGAGTGATGACGCGTGGCCATAAAATAATCTGTAGATATGTTTATATTTGTAAATGTCGCATCCACATTGTTGTCTGTCTTAAGATGATCAAAAAGGCGTGGGATGGCGTTATCGAGAGAACCTTTTTTTCTACTGGGAAGAAGCTTTAGTCGGAGAGGGTTGTCGAATCAGTAGCGCGCCGACATAACCTCACAATGTGCAGAACATCAATTATCGTTCCTGTACGTTTGTGTGCTTAAAAAAATTATGTATTATTTAACGATGATTTTAATTTTGAAATTGGTTATATTTTGATTTTTTTTCCTCTAGGCGCCCCTAATTTTTCGGAGCCTGTGTGCGCCGCACGATCTAGCCATACGGAAGGCGCGCCCCTGTGTTGAATGTGACTGAAAGGTTTGAGACTACCCGTGGAGCCTGTAGTCAACGAGATTGTGTTTTTGGTTAAGGTGAAAGGATTGGAGGCGGATAACAATAATATGGATGAGTTTATTGAAGTGCTTATGGCTGCATTGTGTTTCATATTAAGAAATTATGGAGAAGAGTCCAAGGAAGTAAGAGCAAAGCAATAATAGAAATGCTGAAAGCATGAAAAACTGTTGCATCGTACAGGATAAGAAGCATTACCCTAATTAGGCAGTAGTTTCATATTTTCACCAAATTCTTGATTATAGGCAGTTTTCCAGTAAAAAATGAATGTATTTCTGCAAATGTTTCCGCTTTCCATGTTGGTTTATTCTGAGATAAAAGAAACGATGAAGATGATTCACGCTCCATAACAAAGTACAGTGGAACCTCTCTTAACGAGCACCTCGCATAACGAGTAACTCGCATAACAAGCAAAAAAAAGGGAAAAAAATTCTCCCTTAACGAGCGACATTTCGCATAACGAGTGACGCAGAAAGAGGAAGTCACAAACGTATGACGCACTTGTGTGTGTTGGATCGTATTTCACAGCAATAAGTTATGAAGGAGAGTTTGGAGGAAGAGGAAGTAGCAGAGAAACAATCTTCTGACGCAACAAGAGAAATGCTGAAAGCATGGGAAACTGTTTCATCGTACATTGAGAAGCATCATCCTAATAAGGAGGTGGCTATGTGCGCTACAAACATATTCAATGATAACGCTGTGTCACATTTTCACCAAATTTTAAAGAGATTTATTAAAACAAATGTCTCTAGACAGCTTTCAGTAAAAAAAAAAAAAAAAAAAAAGAATTAATTATATGTCATAAATTAATAAATAATAAGCTAGTTTCGATTTTAAAAAATGTTTTTATCCAGGTTGTTACGATCTTTAACAATTTATAAGCATGTACGTAATTTTATTTGAATAAACGTTAAAAAATAATATTTCGCATGGAAGGCATTATCGTGTTTTATATTGATTTATATGAGAAAATTAGTTTCGATTAACGAGTGTTTCACACAACGAGAAAGATTCTGGAACGAATTATGCTCGTTATGAGAGGTTCCACTGTATATATAATTTTCTTTGAATAATCAATACATGAAACGCATTATCATATAGAATCGAAAAATTAAATACATATTCGACAGATTAAAAAAAATGCAGGATGATTATGTATAAAGTTAGATTAAAAATAAAATTGTAATCTCTCTATACAATTAGTAAAAAATATTTGGGGGCTAGCTTATGCAGAGTGGCTTACGATCTGATCCATCGAGCTATTCGAGGGTGCCCGATACATTTTCACACGATGATAAATGATCGGGTGGCCAATGATGGAGCTATTTTAAAACACGCATCGTTCGATGTCACCGGGACAAAGAGTTTATTTATAAGGCACTCTAATGGCACCTGTCCGCTTGATTCGATAAGCCATCTTAATACATAATAGTTGAAAAGCTAATGTGGCCAAGACAAGATACGCCAGATCGCCTAACCTCCTAATGCACTGATAGACATCGCCGACTACCGACAGATAGATACACTATCATTAGTTGTGACCGCGAGCGACAGTCGCCGGCTACCTACCATCAGATCCAGATTACCATGATTTACTACTTTGCATTTTTTTTTATTAATAATCGTTATCAACAAATCATTTAACGCTATTCTGTACTGGTACATTGGCGAAAGCGCGCGATCCCTTGAGGCATGACGTCATCCAGTCATACGCTCGGGTTCATTATATCGAATTATGGTAGAAGTATGAAAGAATGATTTATGGCAAGAAGCAATGCGACATGTAAAAGAAGCTGCTCCGTTGAGATGGCGCAGATAGCTCGCCAGTGTAATGATGGGAAACATTTCTAAATAAACTGGACTATGGTGATTGGATCTAAGAAATATTTTGTCGATGGATGACAGCGTACAGATCGCCTCGATATCTGTATCGACGGAATATCATCCGATAAGCCAAATTTGGTGATACTGGACGCCTTTGGCTGTGGCCGCGTCATACACATTTCGTCTCGAGATAATTTATTATATATGTATATATAAATATGTTTGCTTATATCAGAAATATCCGCTATTCCCAAATGGATTATAATAAATATTGCATTTTTTTGCAGAACTGAGTTATTGTGTTGTCACGGTTGACAAATAGACTAGTTATCTATCATAGAAAACGATGCGAAGCAGATAAGAGCGAATCGCATACTTGAATTATGCGAAGCAGGAAACCGGCATCACATCCAGTCAACATTGATGGATCTGACAAGAGTCTCTGCATCTGCGGATAGATAGATTCCAGCAAAGACATTCTTGTTACGAATACATGCCAAATGCATTTCCGCTCCAATAACAAAAATAAATTTCCAAACTCAATTAAATCCCCGGCTGCTCATTAATGGCGATGCTTACGGGCGTGGGAATAGCGGTGAAACGAGTCAAACATCAAATATTTATATTCTCTTGATGCAATAATTGGTGCCGAGAGTGAACACCATTATTTCATAATTTAATTTAATAATCATTGAGTCATTAACTGGCCAATTTGCTCATTAAATTTAATTGAGGCGCTCGCTGTGGGCATCCCTAGGAATTCGCAGTATGAAAAATATTTCTGCTCGATATGGTAGACAAAGGTGGTGCAATAATGCGGAGCCAATTTGTTTACTTTATAATGTTAACAAGAGGTAAAGTACAAGGCACGGGGAATGCTAGTTAACTCTTGTCCACCACCTACTCGCTTCTCTGTAAGACAATAAGGGGTACTAATAAATCGCTATTGGATTGTGCCTTAAATAGAGATCTCACACGGCTTCTCCCATAATAACCCGTTAACAAATTCGTATGGAATAACCGTTGCGATCTTCAAAAGTTTGCAACACAGAGACGAGAATACAGATTAACGGATATTTTATTCAACAAATCGCGCGGATTAATTGCATTTTTATACGCGATCATATGATTTGTAAGCATCTCATAATTAGATTCTGTTAAATGAATAGAAATATGTTTAAAATTAAATGAGCTTCTTAATTGCAATACTCAACATGCTGTTAATTTTCAAATCGGCCAGTCTTGTTTGCGTTGATGGGAATCTGATCGCGCTCAGTTTCAGTGTTAAATCGCAGATAGCAGATTTTTGCGACGGACAGTGACGAGTATCGAATTGGCGCGCATGCGCTGGTTGTTAATGCCGGTGTGTTTCTCCCACGTTTAGTATCGCACGTCCGGTCACCATCGCCACCTGCAGGACGTGCAGGAATCCGCGTCCAGTTTGCAATTCAATGCGGACGACTGCATCTGCGCCGCCGAGCTACAAGTGTTATCTGTCCGAGTCGCACAGGGACGACCTCTCATACAAATAGTCGCTAATGCGTTCGACTGGACACGACCGCTGCCAGAAAGATCCTCGCGCGGTCCAACTGGGCGCAGTCGGGATTCGAATCGATGCGATCCCGTCAACGCGAAAATGCGCATGCGCACGAAGAAATCTTGCGAGCGAACAATTATTTATATATGAGCGTATCATAAAATAAATTAGAATGAATGCCTGAGATGAGTATGAAATCTAAAACAAATATAAATTAACCGATCCGTCACGGTAGCTCGAAAACAACCGCATCGTCCGAAGGGTGTCTGTTTAAAATAGAAAATAGACCCCAAGCATATAAATTTACATTCATTTTCAATGAATTCTTCATGAAAACTTGCCTACGGGGCAAATCGCGGACAAACTTGCGCTGAGGCGGGGCCCATTCGTCCAAAATTTGGTGAAACGTCGCCTTTTACAAAAAAAACATAATTCTTTTATTAAACACGATATTCAGCCGAAAATTGAACTACTTGAACTTCAACATTTACTGGATAGTTTAATGAGAAAAAAATAATTTATATCATATAGCAGGGGTCACCAAACTGTTAAGAAACGGCCTGAATTGAAATTTTTATAAAACATGGTTTATACATGGCCTTTTAAATATTTATATAAAAGGCTGGATGGATAAAATTTCAAGGCCATTAGCTGTTGAGTCACTGGGATAGGCTATATTTTTTATTATTCACAACAGTTGTTTTTATTGCTCTAAATGTTGTGGAACATCATAAATAAAACATAACAATTACGATATTACATCTGTAAGAATGTTCACGATAAAAAAAGATTATAACATTAAAAAATAAATAAATGTTCATTTTGCAGTAAATATTAAACATTATAACAATTACCGACAAAAGCCGGCAATTTCTAAACACACTCTTTCTTATAAAAGACGCCGATCAAACGCGTAGTGTCGTGTGATATGCGCGCCCCGGACATATACAAAGACGCTTTTAACGTGGAATCCACGTCCCCCGTAGGCAATGAGTTAATATAGACCCACTATTCCCTGCCAGTTTTTTTGATGACGTGATTCATTACTGTCATCATATAATATCGCTTAAAGGTAGCTAAATGTTTGGACCATGTGCTGTATGAGGCAGTAAGTTGTAGATTCTACGACCTCAGTACACCCAAGTTTTAATCGATACAAAATCAAAGCGATTTCGTAAAATCTCGAGACGAGTATCGTACATTTCAACAAGAAGAAGAATACAAAGTCGATTCCTTCGATTCATTCACTCGAGACGATGGTCGATGACGTCCGTTCGATATATTCAACATCAAGTCGACAAAAAACGACAGAACGAAGGAGGAGATGGGGCGGACGCAGGCGGGTCTCTCTCTCTCTCGTCCTGGAACCGGATCGTGAACGATTTCAATTGAGATTTGTATTATCGATCCGAGTGGCGATTATCGATTCGGCGTCGAGCAGTGGCGACAACGCAGTCCCGCTTTTTATTGAGCTCGTGTCACCGCACCGAGATACCGATTCGATCTTGAATGAGCACAGCGGGAGAACAAACAGGGTGCATTGTATACGCAAAATGCACACGCGAAAACGAAACCGTTAAATAATATATAAAAAAAATAAATATTTTCGCTCGATCTCGCTGCCGATACGAATCTCGATCTCCTGACCACACAAGTTATCCAACATAACAATGCATAATTGGTGAGGGGAATTAAAACCCTCGGCGCCTAATTAAATAACCGAGGCACACACCGAGCCCCGTATAAATAACGTCTAAATTATACGAAACACAATACGCTGGCGCTCGTGAGAATTTAAAATTTTACTGTAAAATCATACCATCAATATTCAGGCGGAGTTATCGGAGATTTGTGGTCGAATTTGGCATCGCATGTTGTTCGGTTGCACATAATTTCTTATGATCGGCACGCAAATTTTATATGCCACTTATTTAGCATAAAAACAATGAACACCAAATGTAAAACGGATATAATTTGGCAGGGAGCCGGGGCCAATTTCATGGTAATGCATTTAAAAAAATATATTTTATGACTACTGCAACAAATTACATAGAATGAAAAAAATGATGAGAAGTAAGCATCCATTCATGCATTTTATGCAACATTTAATTTGACGATAATTTAATTTGCATACGAGGAATATTGCGTGTCATTGGTCCACGGGATGGATAATGGATTTAATAAATTTTGATTAGAAATGACAAATTTATTTCATGTCGTGCATGTTGTGATATTAATCGAGTTTCGGTTATGCTCGGTGTAGCCCGCAGGCTATATATATTTTTTTCAAGGCTCCACTAAATGATTAACTAACGTAATATATAGAATATTTTATAAAAGATTTTCGCGTTTAAATCGATCCTTATCAATATTCAGACATGTTGATGTTGACACATTGAGGATAAACAGAACATCATTTCCAATTTAAATTATGCTTATAATCTAAATGGAAGCGTTGATAAACAGCGTTCAAATAAATTAACCGATCCGTCACGGCGGCTCAAAAACAATCGATTCAACTAAATTCTTCATAAATATTTTGACTTTTTTAAAAAAATATATTCTAAGAATAAAATAGATGTTCATACTTTATAATTTGATCGATATTATGGATGTTTCTACTTAGCAATATGACACGTAAATGACGGGCACACCAGGCGACGTCCTCCCGCATCACTAATACGTTTCACTCGCATTTGGTACATCGTACCGGATGCGAGCGAGAATAAACATCGCGCCCGTGGCAATAGAAGCGAATGTTGATGTTTTTATTTTTTTCGCAATTTCAGACAATTAAGGTCAATGATTATTTATAATATTTATTCTTTGGCTTTTTTAGACAAATACAAAAAGTTTGTGACATGTGGGATTTATATTAAAAGAGTTATTCGAGGAAAATCAAAAGCTTGAGGTCGCAATATACCTCATCGCCACGGCTAGGTTAAAGGGAAAATAAAATATTAAATATTCTTTATTGGATTTCCTGTTCGGATCCAGTTTTCAGGACGAATCATCGCGATTGATCTATGGATGAGCTCGACGGCCACAGCACGCACATGTAAATCCGTTGCATTATGTAAACAACTAGATCACCATTAGATATTCCCAAGGATTCGCCGGGGAGTAAATCCCGGGCCGTGGACGCTCGTCCGCGGATGACCTCTCCATGCGAGAGCATAAGGGCCGGAATCGCGTACATTCCTCGATGCCGATTTTTAAATTACCCGCTGCGACTGAATAAATTTCTCGTTTAAAAATGAAGACTTAATAATCTGTGGGATTCGATCTCGGACTGAGTGCGGACCGCTTTCGTTTCCTCTAGAAAAGAAGCAGCAAGATCGAATCAACAATATATTAAAATATTCATGCGTCTTCCTTTGTTCGAATGATAAATACCCGTTTTTCCTAAAGAAATCCAGATGCGATCCAGAATCTAGTCGTTCGATTAATTAACCATATTGTGCGCGTACATGATGTATTAATATAAAATGGAGATATTTCGATAATGATCATGTGATTTGTTCGGTCATTAGTTTGGAACGAATTGGATTATTTGATTATCAATATCTTTCGGTATATACATAGAAATAGTGTTAAAAAAACATAGTGTGAATTTGCAGAATTATTCAAGGTCCTTAATTAGAAATATTAATTCGTCGTGGTATTTTTTTACTTGTCCGCCACTTAGAGCCGAATGGAAAAAAAATCAATTTAATTTGGATAATAAAATATGTTGTTGATTTTTTATTTGCTGTTGCGTGGGCCAAGCTGACGAATCGTAATCGTATTTCTTTGCAAAGATTACTGCTGGATATTGCCGACGTTTCATTCAATAAAATTAGATAATTGATTATTATAATAAAGTTGGAAAAATATTTTTATTATAAAAAAAATGCGCCATTAAAAACTCGAGAGAGACTTCCTGGCAACCATAGAAATTTGCGTCAATTGTCGTCCGCGGCTATTCATTAAAATGTTTAGTCACCGATCGCGTTTAATTCTTCTCTAAACACGGTCGATTTCGTCTCGGACTAATTCGTATGCGTATTGCCGAAAATAGTTATGACCACATTCACCATAGCTGGAAATCGGACACGTATCTAACGTGTAATAAATTTTAAAAAGTGGACAACTAACCGAACAAATCTTTTAAATCGCACAATTGACCTTGGATGCTGTCATTAATATATTCGCAACGAGCCTTGCAACATATTAAATTACAAGGATAATAAAAAAAAATGTAGCGTCGACCCGTTTCAGGAAAATACAGTATTTGCAACCCACGAATTTAATCAATTCAATTTGATAAATGTCAATCACCGTGTACAATAAAAATGATGCTGGATTCAATTTTTCGACAATATCGCGAGCGGCGATTCTCCGGCACAGGATGTATACGTATCTGCGGTATCGATAGGCAAGGTAAATGACGAGCTAGATTGATGTTGCACCGGTCAGGATGTGGATCCTCGGCTATCTTCGAGCTGATGCATTGCTAATGATCCATCCATGTCCGACATTGATGTTTAATTATGGGATACATCCCGCAAACTGGATAAGTATCTACCACCGGCCCGGCAACGCTCATGACTTCGGCATTATGCATTAGCAAATTGTATTTTCATGATATTAACAACATTGTAATGATGTGCCCATTGTCTGCATACCTCGCGGTACGCGGTATGACTCGAGCGTAGAAAGCGGCAATGATTGAAACATTTCACCGAATGGAGTTTTCTTCCAGTTTGGCTTAGATAAACGTATCGATTGCTATTTATTATCTATGCCGAACATAACTTGTATTTTTGTCACAATATTTCGGCACCAGATAATCCATCGAATCGATTATATCGCCCGTGTTGCGCCCGAGACGGTCCGCGTTAGCAGTACATAGAAGAAGAGGACCAGCCGGGTCTACACGGACCGCCCGTCGCTACAATAAGTAATAAAATTCGATACACGGAATCGAAAAAACATTTTTTTTCCTCCCGCCGACGATGAACTGGCAACATTTCGGCGCGAGGCTCTATGCGCCGATTTTTTTCGCCGCGCCATTAATTTAACTGCAAATTACTTCCCATTTCTGGACAGAGATGTCAAACGGCGACTTTGTCGATCCTCCCGTCTGCCACGCAGAACCGCGGCAGCGCAAATGTTATTAAATTATTTCCGTGAATCACAATGCTGTTATTAAAATCCGAGTGCAAAAACTGAAATGGCAACAAAAAGCGCGATCGCCGCAAAAAAATTAATTTATCGCATGATATCGATCGTTTAAATTATTCTAATGAAAAGATCAACATGTAGCGGATCAATCAAATCGCTGGACCATTTTGATTGAACGCTTTTTTTCGTGTTATGGGACGGTGAAGAACCGACCGGTCGCATTGGCGAATCATAGATTTCTATTGTTGATTGATTGGATAAAGGAAGAACAACAGATTAGAAAATTGTCATTGAATTATATATGCGACTGAGTGACAAAAACTTCTTAATCAAAAAGTTGATTGAATCTATTCTTCATATACACCTTGGCCTCGTATAACACAGTTTTCATACAACACGGTTGATGTATTGTGGCAAATTTTTATACGACACGCTTTATAAAAAAATCGTCTATCGGTAAGAAAAACAATAAGCGTACACGCTCAGTAATATTATAAAAGATGAAATGGGCTCTAATGATATGTATAGAAGATTGCAATGACAAAACCATACCTCTAAACAGAAACATTATTCAAAAGAGAACTAAAAATTTGAAGATCGACAATCATCTCACAATTTTGTTGCTAGTAGAGGATGGTTTGAAAATTTTAAAAAGCGAGTTTCACTACATAATACATAGAATCTGCTAAAAAAAATACTTCAGAATTCGCCGAAGTTAGAAAAAAATAATCTAAACTAAGATATTCAACCCTTTCAATGCGGCCGGGTATAAACACGATTCTGCATCTGAGTGCGGCGCCGTTTTGGACCAAATTATTTTTTTGACGAGGTAAATTTGTATTCACCGTTTACCGCTATATTAGACCATTTTCCTATAAGAGATTTATGCAAACATGTTTATTAGGATATGTTCTTCCATCTCAACTAAAAAAATAAACTCGATTCGCTTTATTTTCGTAATAATAAATCGAACAGAATATCAATTGCTCAAACAGGGATGAAGTGAGAAAAAAATGGGAATGTGAATCAAAATCAAAAATGCGAAATGCAATTTTCTTATACCATTACATCTGTACACGTGTATGTGGAACATAATGTACGTGGCCCTTAACAACCCCTGAGCCGAGATAAGTCACCGATACTACTGCGGAGATTTGAATGAGACACCACGCGCGATTTGAATCGTTACTATTCATAATTACATATTACATGATTCCTATAAATTTCTTGTGATATGTTGTATATTTATTGATAGCTGTGTTTAGTAGCTGATTTTTAAAACAAACACCATCACTTAACTCGGTCTAGTTTTCATGTAACGACAAGTTAAAGTTTTAAAGAATCTCGCGCATGTAGACATGCGGCCGCACCCTAGACACGATTTGTATGCGCATGTACGTCATGCGCCCCACACTGAAAGGGTTAATGCGGATGAAACGGGATTCTACTGTAAAAGATGTCCCATCGAACCTAAATATCAAAAAGAAAAAAATATGCGAAGGGATTCAAGGTGGCAAAAGAATATCGTTACTCTTATGTTCTAATTCTTCCGTAGAATTTCACAATGAAGCCGTTACTTATCAATCGGCCATTAAACCCCCGAGCACTAAAAGGATATGACAAAACGAATTAGTCTGTTTATTGGAGAGCAAATAAAAGGGCTAGGACTACACCTATTATTTTTAAAGAGCGATTTTATAAATGTTTGATACCTGATGCAGAAATTTATATAAAGATAAAGAATCTTGATTTAAAAATATTATTGATACTGGACAATGTACTAGAATCATCCAAATATTGACATATTATTTTTACCACCAAACACTACGTTTATAATACAGCTTTTGGACCAAGGATTAATTTCAACAATTAAAGCGTATTATATTCGTCGAAGATTTGAAAAAATATTAGATGGTATCGATCAAGATGAGTATTTAACATTTATACAAAAAAGTTAAACAGAAATTGTGTCGATATGATTTCTACATCCGTTAAAGAAATAAAACAATCCGATTCAAAGGCTTGCTGAAAAAAGCTGTGGTCAGAAGTAGTCCCTGGAGAAAATGCTGTACCACGAATAGAAGATGAATACCAAAAGACAATTAACGAATGAAAGAGGGAATTACAAAATATTTTGGCCCTTATCACGAAATACGTAAAGATTTATACGCTAAGAGGGGACAATCACCTATTAAAGAATTATTAAAGGATAAATCCAAAAATACTCTTACGATGATTAAAACTAACAACCGATTTCGAAAAAGAGTCCAACATATAGAATTTTTAGTGATAGTCATGATGAATTATCGACCTATTATATGTATGTTATTGCATGAACTTCATACCTCGTATAACACGGATTTGTATTACACGACGTTTTTGTGAAACCATACGACCGTGTTATAGGAAGCCAAGATGTATTGCCAAATTGACAAAGCTCCAGTCGGCGTTGCAGATTTGCATTGGCGAGTGGCTAGGAATGCACTCCATGGGAACGTTGACACTTCTTCGCCAGAGTTATCCGGTTTTCTAAGTGCGTCGACAAGTCTACGACTAATTTATGGCTGTGTCACGTGCAAAAATAAATGCAAGAAAGTGTAACGGTACCGTTTGTGGCAGGCAAGGAATCGAAAGTTGTATGCACTCTTCTGCAGTAGTTCGCCCACGCCCGCACCTGCTCGCCCTGTCCACCTTTTCACCGCGATATGCTGCAACGCAACACTCTTTCGGTCAAGTGAAAAAAAAAAGTATTAAAAAATTAAATTACGCCTTGCCGCAGCGCGTGCCATTGTTCCCCGGTGAAAGCTGGACGAGCGCAATAATGGTAACGTAATTGGATTTGATCGTCCGCTTACCGGCGGCACATCTAGAGGTGTTGGATTTATTTTTTTGTGGTTTGATCGCCTCTTTGAATTCAGCAACGGATTGACATATTACACGTTCGTTAGTTGCGTTTCGGTTTCATAATGATTTCTAGAAATTCCGACATTAGCCGTATATTTGTCAGACTTGTCAGCGCTCGGAGCTTTTGACAATGCTGAGTCATCCGACAGCTACTGATTTGTAATGGCTACGAAAATCACATAGTTTATAAACCGTATAATCAAGACTGTAGAATGTGGCTGTCCATATATTTGATTGGACATATACCGCAGAAGAAACATCAGACGAAAAACTATTTATAGGAATACATTAATAAAAAAATCTCTAACCCAATTTCATAGAAGAAAATGATTCGTTACATTTTAAATAATTATAATGGAATTAACGATACAGTGAGT
>JAGXCT010036334.1:5928-29631 GCA_022495035.1 Philopotamus ludificatus | reverse complement strand
ATTTTTTCGTTGCGTTACTTTGAAATTCGTTTGTCATTCTGTTTTGATTTTTATTATTTTTTTGACTGATGGTAAGAAATGCAACGGCTAGAGTTAGAAAAGACATGTAGTATATTTTGATTAACCGATCCGTTACGGCGGGTATTGGAAACCGACCGTGAAGTCCGAAGGGGGTCTATTATTAATGGAAAATACACCTCATGCATTTTAAGTCAAAATATTGATGAAATCTTTATCAATATCCTGACTTTTTTTTAAAAAATGGATTATTCTAAGAATAAAAATAGTCGTTCAAGATATGCTTAAAAACTTGGTTGATATTCTGGATTTTTTAACTAATCAATGTGACGCGTAAATGACACGCACACGACTAAGGACGCGGCGGGACATCGCCGGAAATTCTCGCGGCATATGTCACTAGTATACGTTTCACTCGCACTTGGGACATCCTACCGGATGCGAGCGAGAAAAAGCATAGCGCCCGTGGCTACAGAAGCGAATATTGATATTTTTATTTTTTTTCGCAATTTCGGACAATAAAGGTCTTTTTAGACAAATATACAAAGTTTATCATTTTAAGGATTTATAACAAAAGATTTTATTCGAGAAAATCAAAAACTTGGAGTCTCAATTAGAGCCCATCGCGGTTACATTAAAATGATATCCGGAATCACGCAATTCACCAAGACCATCTGAGATATTTATGGAGAAATCTTGAATCCCCGACGTCGCAAAGTAGTGAAATTCAATCACATCTTAAAATCGACGATGACACTTTAAACTCATAAGTAGAGTCCGACTGGAAAAATTAAAAACCACTGGAAAAAAGGGGAAAAAATACTGGCTTTCATAGAATCAGCTACCTATCATCGTCATTGATTGAAAAAATTCTTCTGTATTTGGTGGGATATTTTGGTAATAATTTACTATGAATTACAAAAATCTGGTTCAACAGGTACAGCAAAAGGTGTATTGTGTCCAATTACTAAGATTAAAGGAGGTACTGCTTAAAACGATCAACTTAAGGAAATATTCAAATATGAATTCTCAAGAATGATAACGTAACGCAGGACAAAATAAAGATAGCTAGATTATGAAGTTCTGCAACATATACCATATTTGCTTGATGTTGCTTGCACCTTCGGACTATAATATTTTTAAATCTATGAAACTTTCGCTTCGAGATTTAAAAAATACAAATATTGAACAAGTCAAAAATTACTAGAAGTCTAAATTACAAAATTATACGAAAGAGGTATTAAAAAATTAAATTATATCGTACAGTTTTTGTTTAAATAAACCTTTTGTCGCATTAAAAAGTATATCATTTATTTCCGCTTTACCTAATACATGGATAGTTGCTGCTGGGCACTATAAAAATACCTATGCTAAAATCTGTATACATAAGTTTCCGTCGTTATCCCTTTTATTATACGTCATCAACGTCTTGCGACTTCTTCCAAGCATCATATACGCAACCGACTAAAATGAACTGTTGTCGAAGAGGGCGTAGATTTGTTGCCAAGTTTATAGTCGCCATTATGAGGTGATAAAGCGAAATTATCCGCAGTGGTCCGGGGGAGGGAACGCATTTCATTACCCAGTCATTGTAAAATTTTACGATCGGTTTTATTATTTAATAAGAACGGTGCGGCGGCGTACGATGTGATGATGCTAATTGATTCGTTATGATTGCGAATAAAACCGACTATGTACTATAATAATCATATTGATTTCACTTTCGCTTTAAAACTAAAAAAACGTCCACATAAAATAAGACGTCTTCAATTCTTCCTCGTGTACAATTGTTATTCAGTTTGCTGAACCTGTGAGAATTTAATCAGATGTGCGGAGTGCCGCTCTTTTCTGACATCTTTAGTACGACCGACGAGTGGTATTTGCTCTCGGATTGCTAAGTGGAATGAATGGAGAACGACCGCGGAATTCGTATGGAGAACGAACGGATGAATGTATGGGGGAATTAATTTTGTATTCAGGTAAACGAAACGCTAAAGATCATCTCATGAAACTAACAATGGAGGATGCACTGGCTAACAAGATATTGCACGGCGACTTCCTCATACCAACTCCGCCGGCAACAATTCCGCGCATTTCCCATTAAATTCCGCCGCTCAATGAAAACGATTAATTGCAAAAAAAACAATCCAGTCAATAACAGCGTATTTAACGCATACATAATGCGATCTAATTACATATATTATACAAAAAAAAAGAGTTTTAGCAATAATTAAAACTTCCTTAAACAAATTACTTAACTAACCGATTCGTTAAGGCGCACTATGGGATGGATCGTGAATTCTAGTGGCAAAAATTGTTTTTATGAAAAATTACAAACAATAAATAAAACATTGCAATTTACTATGTGGCTGTATTTGTTTAATATTTATTTACTGTATTTTGTAATACAAGGTTCTAACTTGCCACTTTAATGCACTTTGTATTTGCATTTTGAATCACGCTCGGACACAAAACAGTGAGCGACATACTTGCGAAGCATAAAATTCAATCAAATATATTATTATATTTTTTTTATTACACATTAATGTTATATCTACCATACCATTAAAACTGATGGTCAGCTTCTCATTACATTTTTTATAGTACAGTCAACACAAACCTGCATAGAGTTGACTAGGGGCCTAATTGAACTTTGATAAATACCCAACAAAAACAGTGCAAAAATATGTACATTTTAGTTATGCACACATCCTTGTGTGCATAAATAAAATCTGGTCTCTAACGGACTTCTCACCACATAGCCAGTATACCCTGGGAAGGAAAACCCTAATCTGCTGACCAATAATCGGTCTAGTCTCGATACTTTCGCCCCTCTTCCTTCTTTTCCTAGGAGACCCTCTCACAGGAGGTTTTCCATGATGAAAGGATTGCTATTGCGCGACAGGGCTAATAATCACTTGCGACCGGCTACTTGAGACTCGTTTTGGGCAGATGTGCATATGTATGCCTGTGTATATCTATATAGGTGTGTGTGTGTGTGTGTGTGGTCGCTCGTTACTTGTCACTCGTGACTCGTTATAAGCAGATAACGCCTTACAGAAGAGAACAAACGAATACCGAGACAAACCCCCTCCTACTTGCCTGGACACACAGTTGAGGAGGTAAAAATCCAAATACCAACATGGTAGAAGATGTACGTCCAATGCACCAACCCAATGACCAAGAGAAACTCTTTACAAAACCGCTTACCAAGAGCGGCTCCAGGTCCCGCGAGGTATGGACACGAAGAACCCTCACGTCACGTGTGAGACTCAGGTTCCTTTGGCCTCGGCTACCATGCGGGGACTAATTACCCTCAGCGAGTGAGAGCCTTGTGACTGGCAAATGATGATGATGATATATGCCATATGCCATAATAAAGCCTATTCTATATATATTTTTATTAATATATAAATATTATATATACCAATTAATTTTATATATTGTTAATTTCAAACAAAGGTTTTGACGAAGAAGTTTTAAATTATTTTTATCATGCAATATTATATAATATTTTTAGTTAATACGTATAAAATATTATTTTAAAATTTTATTATTTGATATGAAATAATATAAATTCGCCTATATTCATGCTAAATTTCATAGTTCTAGCTCAAATGGAGAAGAACTTTCAGATTTTTGGTGGTAGGATTCATGATCTATCCCACTGTGGGGCGGCTCGAAACCAACCGCGTCGTCTTAAGGGGGTCTATTCATAATGGAAAATAGAACCCAAGCATTTCATTGCTAAAAAGTGGATTATTCTAAGAATAAAAATATCTTCAAAATTTGGTCAGTAGACCGTCCGCCAAATTCTTGCGGCACGTGACACTAGTACGTTTTACTCGCACTTGGCACATCGTACCGGATGCGAGCGAGAAAAACATTGCGCCCGAATCTACAGAAGCGAATATTGCGGACAATAAAGGTCAATAATTATGTATAATATGTATTCTATAGACAAATACAAATAGTTTGTAGGATTGTCGGATTCATATTAAAAGAGTTATTGGAGAAAAATCAAAAACTTTGGGTCCCAAATATCGACACGGCTTGGTTAAAGCCAATATGGAACAATGGAAGCTCCAACAATGTCCCGATGAACGCATATATTTTTTAATATAAAATCTGATATGTAACACGATCCCGATATAAAGAAGCGTGCCACTGTTTTCACACATCAGGTAATCAATTAGGATAACCCGATCACATGACGCCGACCAAAGTAATTTACACGGCACGTTCAATGAATCGTGTGATATAATTACACGGCAGATTAATTTTAGCAAATATCGTTTGATATCGATATTGTATGCATATTATTATTTGCGAGAGGAGGATTGCACATTAGCATGTGACAGTGGGTTTCCTGCGAGGCTTTGCGGCAAATCTTCATTTAACATTTCCGCATTGCAAATAAACGCACACGAAACTGACAAAATAATTTAGATACAATCCGACGTGTGCCGAACGTGTAGATAGATCGTAGTGCTGCCCTCGGAGAAATATAAAATTCGGCTCATGCGACTCGTCGCATCAGTATTCGTATCACAGTCATTGATTTGATTTATTGTATTCCTCGAAAAATATCGTAAAAAATTCATACATGTAAGCGAACGACGATTTTTTGATTATTTGATGAAAGTATTCCAATTAAAATTCCACCAAACGGAATAGCTGCCACAGGAGATAAACGGTATCAAGAGAAATGTAGCAGAGAAACGTGTTCTGTGTTAATATTTTTTATCAGTATTATATACATTTTTTTGTTTGGTGTGTTTGGATACACGCGAACGTCGTGGACGAGCCATTAACGAAGCTATTATATAATGCATCGTAATTTATTGCGTATATCTAATACGGTTTTGGTACACATTCGACCGGGTTATTAATCGCCAAAAATAAATTAATGCGGATTAGTGTGCAAGATAGTGATCGCAACAGTCATCGCAGAAATATTCAGTGGTACGGAGTATTCAGAACAAGGTTTGGGAGTTTCGACGCAGAGTGTATAATCCAAATTGAGCGCAAAAAAAACGTTCGAGTGGTTTTAATTAAACCTTAGTAATAAAAAAATACATACAATCGATCTAATACAGATGACGAAAAAATTCGATGCATACGAAAGTTTTTAATTAAACCTGATTGGACAAGCAAAGTATTTTTTTGTACCAAATATGAAAGATTTATTTTACCATCCATAAATTATATCCCCAATCTAATGAATATCTATTAGTTTAAGAAATTCGATCTATGATTTTAGTTTAACCGATCCGTCAAGGGGTCTATTTATAATGTAAAATAGACCCCAAGCATTTCAAGTCAAGATATTGATGAAATCTGCATCAATATCTTGACTTAAAATGCTAAAAAAATGATTATTCTAAGAATAAAAATAGTTATTCAAGATATGCATCATAATTTGGATTGTTCTACTAAATAATGCGTAAATGACACGCACACCGATGTCCTAGTATCTTTCACTCGCACTTGGTACATCGTACCGGACGCGAGCGAAAAAAACATTGCGCCCGTGGCAACAGAAGCGAATATTGAGGGTAAATAATTATTTATATTATTTATCCTTTAATTTTTATTAGACAAATGCAAAAGGTTTATGATATGTAGGATTTATACAAAAACTTGGGGTCCCAAATAGACCGGCATGGCTAGATTAATCTTAGCAAATTCAATATTTCTTCATTGTGGTCTGCGACCATCTTCTACGGAATGAATCGTTCTCTATTCAGACAATGAGCCTCGTCGGCGATTCATCAAACCGGATGAGCGACATTGATTCGCGTACTCCCAGTACTCTTGGCAGGCACTTTCAATTAAACAACGCGGCCACCAAACGATTACTCGAGGGACTTCCTCGCGGACGTGGAATGCGTCGCGGAGACTTCACACCGACTCCAATAAAAGTGACCAGAGGTACGTTATGGTGAGGCTCGATCGCTCTCCGATTAATAATAAGTCGCCGGAGCAGATGTTCGATAGCCATTTGGGTTGAGCAATTTTCTATGGGCACCAGGAGAACGATTGTGACCAGGGCCCCGTACTTCTCTTAATCTGAAGACCGGATCGAACAATTTTAATAAGTGGGATTATAACCCGAGATGGGCAAAAAGAAAACTCGCTCCGGTCACTGGACAGAACGTGGGGCTCTAAACCCGGACTTAATTTTTTACAAATTTTAATTACAAAAACAGCGTAGATGTACATTAAGATCAATAATAATGTATATACACACGAAAGCTATAAATGTTATTTTATTTTATTGATCGAGCAAATACGGTTGACAATCGCTGCCTTATTAAGTATATCGTAATAAAAAATATCAAAATTAATTGGTTTATGTACTATTGAATTTCGCCTTAGATTTAAAGCGCGTAAAAAAATAATTATTAATATTTTTTTTGGTTGAAAACCCAGGTCCGCTCGTCTTTTCTCATCGAGATACGCTCGATCCGTTTTAAAACCTTCAACGAGCTGACCTGCAGTAAGTTGCAAAAATACACTCCGCTGAGCCATTATACTTGCAAAAATAAAATAATAAAAAAAACGAAATCAGAATGCGGCACGAAACGAAACTATTGTTTTATTTTTTAATCAAAAACTAGGGTCCATATCGAAAATGTATGCAAGAACCCATCTAAAATATTTAGGATCTCATATGTGTTACACAACGAACGCAGCGCTATTAATTAGTCTATAATAAAACTGTTTTAAATTTTGTGATGACAAAGGTCATCGCTGGTAATACTAGGGAATGCTTTCTAAATGTTGAATCGTCGTAGTCATCATCTTCATCATCGCCATCATCACGATTAATTAAACCGTAGAGTGTTATCGCCCCAGAGACAGTTCGACAAGAATGAAATTGTAATTAAAGCACTCTGTCTGTTATCTCGACGCCCACCACGAATTGAATAATATTTTGTCATATTTTTGTATAACACGGGTATCCACTCAAAAATTTTATGGAACAATTGAAACTGCGCAATCGGACAATGCATGGAAACATATATTTTTTTATATCCACAAAACGAAATCTGGTATGTGAATAAATTTTCAATAGATCCTGTACATAATTATTGAGATGTTACGATAAACGCATATCAACAATGTTTAATGATCTAATTAACCGCTTTCAATAATTGCATAAATTAACATCCAAGTGCCGAAACTAATATAAAATAATCATAACAAAATTCAGATTATACGATTATTCTCGGAAAAACGACATTGCTAATTATGTAAATCGTCACGAGATAAAATTAACGATGTCAACATTGTATAACATACGATGTCTCCTATGCGATTTTAATTGGCTATTATCTTTTTAAACACAGTATAACCGATCGATTATTATAAAATGATAATAAAAATAATATTGTCATTGTGAAATAAGGGGGAAGTAGGCAGTAGGAACCCACATATGCCCGCACCATAAACGCCATAAAAATATATATTTCTATTGCAAGGGGTTAGAAACACGTTGCAAAAAAAAAATATATAAATTTTACATGAAAATGAAAATATATTTGCATTCGCGGAATTAATTCCAATCGCTTTGAAATACATAAATTCTTTGCATAAACGGAGATGCTGCGAGCACCGCGGCGATAAATCTTATTTAATTGACAACTTTTAATAGATTTATTCCGATTTTTTTTTTTCACCAGCTCAGCGGACAACAAAAGAGTCGAGGCAAAAATCGAAGAGTAAATTTAATCGACGAATGAGTCCGGGACCTAGCTACAAAGGCGTCTGCGTCCGAATAAAAAGCGTACCAAGAGACGGAAGAGCCGCCGCTGAATGCATACGTGTTTTGGTAGCGCGTATTGATGAATAAGGCCTTTTTAAATCACTAAATAACGTCATTATTTTTCTATAACGTTCATTTGTCAAAATCGTTTATGGCGTCGAAAAAAATTGAGCCAATTGAATGTGTATCTGGTGGTCGGAAGAAAAATCATCGCGTTTCACGGGATGTGGATTTAGTAATGAACCGATATTATACGTAGAGATAGATTCCAATTTATTAATACAAACATACAGTACGTCCAGATAGGTTCCACGTTATAGGGGGGTAAATTTATTTTTTGATTCGAAGGAGATTAGTGCATCATACATTTTAATATTTTTTTTTATTAGCATTTTTACTTGTTTACCAGCGCAAATGACTCGATTCGCGCGATGAGCGATATCCTTATATATTTTGGCTAACATAATCTTCCCGCAACTTGCGAGCAGGGAAGATCAACACGACATTTTATTAGTTAAATTTTATAAAATTATAAAATATTTTTATGAAAATTCTATTTAGCGTTTCAAAATATGTACTTATAGGGGGGTTTGACGTTATAGGAAAAAACTGCCGCAAACGTTATAGGGGAGGGACGTTATAGGAATGTACGTTATAGGGGAGTTTACTGTACTATATACAGTCAGTTTTCGACTTACGATCATTCACACTTACGACAAAAAAAAAATATTATATATTTTTTTCAGTTCTAATCAATAAAATGTGTCGATATATGGTACAAATAAGATGATGCAGTTGATCTTCAACTACAATCAATAGATATAATAATTTTTGAAAAAAAAAAATGAAACCAGCAAGTTCATTGCTTCTAAATACCACAATTCTACATCCGATGGATCAAAAAAGTATTGTTTATCTCATAATATTTTTTTACAAATTTATTAAAAGCGATATTTATTGGAAAATAAATAAGAAGTTTGATCTGATATCTGTTTCAATAAAAGAAATACGTTTTTTTAATTAAATAAAAAAAAACGTCTGAAGGGTTTAAATATTTCAGTTTTATAATTTTGACGAAATTGAATAGCTCTCTTCTAAACTAAATACATATTAATAATTATGGTATTAAGAAATCGAGAGAAAATTATATTTTATCCAATAACGTTCAAAAAAATAATTCTTTTAAATTTCATTTCGAATAAAATCTAGCGACTATTTGAATTCTTTGTATGGTTTTTTTGGGACACACAAGCGTTTTTTATTGATCAAAATGAAATATAAATTAAATTAAGAATACAAATGTATCAATATATTAGATTAGTAACTATTATAACGCAAAAGATTATTTATCTGTATAAAAATCTTTAATGTAAATAATAAAACGAGGATAATTAATTCGTTATCCCGGAAAAATATATGGATGGAAAATATGTAAATAAGAATATAGAATTACTCTTTGAATAATAGAGTAAAAATGTTATCACATGAAATAATTACATATTAATTTATTTATTTGACTACGATAGATGGAAGGCGCAACAAAAATATGCCAAAGCGCCATTCACCCGATATAAACATTCTAAAGATGCAAGGGGAATGAATCTCTCACACTAATATTCTCTCAGTGTCAAACCACGACACTGGTTAATTTTAATATTATTTCAGTTGGATTGAAATTTATATTATTTGTTTTTTAATTATTTATTCAGCGAAGTATAGACGGCAATAAATTAATTAATTCCAACGCCCCAAACTACCTACATATTGATTATAGTTTTTGTCGGACACCTATCCAACCACAAACTTTGCTCAGTCGCGGTCAACTTACATTAACACTGGCCATAACACTGGTATTCATGGTTCAAAAATTTAATGATTAATTAATGAAAAATTTAATAGTTTTTGATACATAGTTAAGTGTTGAAAGTTCCATATGAAACTTATCATAAAGCGTTAAAAATATATTTTGATATACAAATTACCTTAACCCTTTGGTTACTAAGAATTTTCTTAGCGAACTTGCGAAAAAAACGAAGCGATTTTAGAGCATTTTTTAGTACTTAACTTTACTTGACATCATTTTTATCTTTTTTACGCTAGAATGTAAAAATAAAATAATGTTTCAAACTAATATTATTAAAATATCAAAGGTCCAAACCTTTTTTATTGAATACCAAAAAAAATGCACAGGTGTTTGATATATAAACCTTAAAAAAAGGTAAAGATGAGCGTCGAATATTCGACGCTTCGTCTTTTCCGCACGAGAATCGACCGTCGAATATTCGACGCTTAGTAATCAAAGGGTTAAAAATGGAAAATGCTTTTAAAAAAATGCGCAAATCAATAAAATAATAAGTGGCGCCTACTTTAACAAAGAAAAATATGATATGAGAGCATGAAACATTTTTAAGTAGGTAAGTAAGATTTGAAGTTGATTATGGCATAAAAAGGTTGAAGAAACGCTGATCTATAAGACTATTTTTATAAACAACAACAATCTATTGATAATAATATTTGTTTTTATTCTTAATTCAATAGCACAATTTGTAAACTATTACAATAAGTTGCCTTTATAAAAATATGAATAATATGAAATAAAAATGATAGAGTTTAAGACTAAAGAAAATTAATATTTTTATTATATTAAAAAAAATATGCTTAATTTTAAATTATTCAGTAGAAAGCATAATTTGTTTTTCTTTAACGAGAGTGTCAAACCGAAATCGTGTTATTTAAACAGTAAAATGTTCAAGGGCCAAGTGTGTTTACCAATTTTCTACTGAGGAAAAGTGTCAATAAAAAAAAATTAGAAAATGACTAAATTAACCGGGTTTATTAAATTGAGTTTTTTTTTTATTTTTCACAACAATCGAGTCGGTCCTTCAATCAGCACATTACCTAACCGAATTGCGCTAAATATACGCGATAAATTATGCCGCGTCCATTACACACGGCGACATAATTTATGAGACATTTAAAAAACTAGAACATAAAAATGGTGATATAAAAACAAACCGGAAAATTAACCTGTCTCCGGGAATTATTTATGGAAGCAGAATGAACTCGTATAGTACATTAGACGGCATTAGAAATATCATCAATAAATATTATTTCAAAATTTGGTCGGCGCCGAAAAAAGATCCGGTTTCGGGCGTGCATGTGTTGATTCTCTTAAAAATTCGGTCCAGCCGAAGGAATGTGTGCAAATAAAAAAAAAAAAATACAAAACGTACGATATATTTAATTAGAATAACGGAAATGTGTAACATTCGTAATACGGCGATTATTTAAAGTTATTAAAATGTATCACCAGATAAATCAATTAAGCGTTCGACATTATTTATGATGCATTTCCCCCGCGGAAATACGATCTTTATGAAAATTTATGGCTTTCTTACATTGCTGTGGGAAATTGTGCGAATGCACAGTTACAATTTAGGCGGTCATTTTGCGTGTTTTTTTTTTGCACCCGCCAATTTATTCTATTTTTATAGTATGCGAATTTCGGTGCTCGCGTTATGCGAAAGAGGATGGGCGAAAATTTAATGGTGATCTCATTTTTTTTAATTGGCATGTACTCATCGTCCGATCCGCGACTAGCGGACGCAATAGTAAAAATTCGGGATATTCCCTGTTGATCGCGCAAATTGATTAATCAATATCCGGCGAATATTAACCCCTCGCACGCAAAAAAATGTGTGGCCCATACACGTTTTGTCGAGTTTAATAATCGATTAGTAGTTCAATGGCATGTGTGTATTATAAAACTCATCAAATACGGCTCGCCGATGATATGTGAATAAAATTACGAGCTGCGTTGATAAAAAATATATATATTTATTCTTTAATCTTTACTTATGTACATTTAAACATCATTCTCTCATGATTAATCATGATAAAATACGCATGCACGGCAAAAAATGTATGTAAATATGTATGCATGTTTGTTTTATGGAATATTTCAATTGTCCGTATGGCGAATGATAAGAAACTATACTATTTTATCAATTATTCAATATGTACGACAAATATGGAATTAAGATAATACGCGTATTGTATTAATATAATATTATTTACATTCGATCTTGTATTATAGAAGTATATTTATACTAGATCGTGGATATTGTGAGTAAGCGAAAGATATATTTTAAGAAGAAAAAATATGTATAAGCATTACATAACTATAATAAATATTATTTAACAAGAGTTTTACGAAAATTATAATTTACGTATAATTTACTAAAAATTTTATTTTTTAATTATTATGCCGTCAAAACATAATACAATATTTATTGTTTTCATTTATACAGAGGCGAAAGTTATCAATATCACCAATTTTAATAATTTATTAATATGTAAGTAGAATTTTATATTTTTATGTGAATTCACAGTATTTTTTTGAAGAAAAGTTTATTTTTGGGGATTTAAATGATGATGATATAATATCGTTTTATAAAAACAATTTAATACGCTGATTGATTCACAATTTAAATTCCCAATACAAAGATTTTCAGGAATTTTCCGGTAAGTATTACAGTTTTAAATTAAAATAATTAGAGGGTAATCATTTTTCACAATTTTTACCATAACCACGTTTTTTCCTATTTATTTATTTAAAAATATGACATTAATTGAATTAGACATCAGATCAATTCATATAGATATTTATTATTCATTTTACCAATGAAAATCTTCTATTATATACCCGTAGAATAAAATTATTGAGAGTAGAACGGAGATTTTACCAAAAATAGTCAGGATTTAAAGGGTTTATATAATAATATTACCTCTTGAAGTAAAAGTAAGACTAATTTTTATAATCTGCAAATTTAATAATTTCACAAAAAAAAATATAATTTATATCTGAACAAGACGATTTTATTATATGTTTTAGTTTAATCAGTGGAGAATTAATGTTCAATTCTGATGCAATTTTTGAAGTTGCCGCATTTTTTATGACTGTATTTGGGATTCTACTGATTTGCTCCTAAATTATTTAAATAACGTTCCTCCAAAGATTTTTTATTTTATTAAGAGATATTTTATTCGAAAGAATAGTTAAATACAGAAATATTGCAAAACGAAACGATACTTTTAGTAAAGTATATAATTTAAATAAACCCATGAAATACCTAAAACAAAATAAAATAAATAAATCTTATATTATATTATTGATTTAAGAAATATTTTTAATTTTAACTCACATCGCAAATGAACAAAGACTGAGAGATAATAACTGCTAAAAACTCGATATGTAGAAACTTAATATATTCTACATTTCATCTTCTATTGGTAAAATTCAAGAATGAGCCGGAAGACCGAATAGGTCACGGCTGAGGAATCTACGGGAAGGGTTTATACGTCCTTAGAGCTTATTCAGAGCGACAAATAACAAAAACTACAAAAGCCAACTATACAAGGGGCTTTTTTAATTAGCCAAAGGGTCAATAAGTGAATTTCAATTTGCGAATAATTAATCTGAACAGATTAATTCTATATCACGTTTTTTAAATAACACGATCCACTAAATATAGTAAAACATATTATTCACGAATTATTTGTTCCACAAGATTTGTAAAAAAATTAACCAGTGTCGTAGTTTGACACTGGGGGAATATTAGTGTGAGGGACTCATTCTCCTTGCATCTTTAGAATCTTTATCGAATCTTTATCGAATCTTTATATGATCCATCCATCGTAGTAATATTCATAAATAAATTTATAAACGTATTTTAATGGTGTTTATTGACGCAAACGGACATTATTTATAGCTAACAAACTATGTGTAAAAAAGTAAACAAAATGGTAAAATTCATTCACAGCATTAATTGAATCCTTTGCTAAAATCTTTTTGGGCCAATACGTCTGGCCCACGGCGTGGAAACGGTTATGATATGATCCCATCCAGAACCGAGCTTTAAATTTCAACGGGTCCTGCAGATTTGTGCGAATGCATATCAAGAAATGTATAAACCACTTGTGAAACAAAAAACAGATTTTCTAATAACAAGAAATTCAACAACACAACACAGTAATAACAAACAATAAGTTTTATCAGATTCTAATAAATTAAATTAAAATACATACATATAGTTTTGTTTTGCACGATTTTCTATACTATAATGTAGTTCTTTTTGATATAACGCGTTTTTTTACACGGGCTTTTGGTCGAATGTATTGACCGTGTAAAAAGATGTTGATAGATACACATTGAATCTAAAATCGCATTAAATCAAATCTTGTTTATATAAATACATTAATATTTATTGGAATAATCGTCGTTATTTGATAATATTGGACAGGATTTCCGATCTGATTGATTTTCGATCGATAAAAGAGATAGTCACCGCATTAAAATTAGCATCAATTCGATCAATGTTAAAATAATACAGTCAGCCCTCGACTTACGCGATTTCGGCTTGCGCGATTTAAAAAAAAACGCAAAATTAATGCGAAAGTTACAAAGGCGGTGAATAATGATATTGCATGCTACATATTTTTTGTCAAAAATACAAAATTGACTGCACTGTAATTTTATCAAATATTTTACTGAGTGTTGAAAATATTTGTATAGTTTTTTAGTTTGTAAAGTTTACCGGCGTCCGTATAAAATCGGTGGCTACCTAGACCGTAACCCTTAAAGGTATCGGCTCATTTATAACAATTAAAATTCCCCGGGGGCTCAACATCTTTTTTACCGGCTTCGGGGGCAACCCTCGGCCGGATGGCGGGGAGCGGAGGACGTCGCGTTACCTGTAGGAATTGCAGGAGCAGCAGGAAGAACTGCAACTGTAGTCCGTGCGACATGCTGCGCGCGAGCAGCCGCCAAACGAGCCGACACATGTCCGGGGCGGCGTCACGCGGGGCGCATGCTCCCCAGGCCGAGCATCACCCTGTCACTGTCACCTGTCACCTGTCACCGCTATCACTCGCTATCACTGGCTGTCACTGTCCGTGGCGACGGCCGCACTCGCGTCATTGCACATGCACCTACGACAGAATTACGTGCGGAGCAATTAGACGGGGCGCGGGGGGTGGGAGGCGGGAGCGTTCGCTAATAAACGATCCTAATTGTCCCGCTCGTTAACATACGCATGCGCACGTCTACGCGGTGACGTCCGAGACCCGAGTCTAATTGGGACGAATGGGGTCAGAGACGAATGCAACGAAAATTGGCAAACGTTATAGGAATCAGTCGGACTGGTGTCGATATGGCAGTGTCGCGTGTGCGAGTCGAGGCGCGGCAGCTCGCGCTCGCCCCACGAGGTCGGAGGGCGCGGGGCGACTGAGCCCGCGGCGGCGGCGGCCCCTCCACGGCCCCCTCCCGCCCCGCGCCACCCCGCCTCCAGCCCCGCCGACTGCAACAAGTGCAAGCTCGCCGCGAAAGCTCGCCGCCAAATTGGCCGACGGATATTACACGAATTCCGATCGGAATCCGTGGAAAATTATAAATTTTCCATAAAATTCCAATTAGAATCCGCGCACATCACGGCCGGCCGACTATTTTGCTCGTAATCCGAAATCGACGGGCCGTGCGTATACCGCGTTAATTGATCGATAATTTATCCGCACTTAATAATATGTAAATATGTTAAAATTATATGTGCATGCATACATACGTGAAACGATCGCAGATTGCAATGTTTAAAAACTGACGGCGTGATGTGTCCGCAATGTATAACTGTGATGTGACGTATCCGCCATTTTTTATGTAATTGTTTCATTTGTTTTTCAAAATGAAACAAATGAACGAATAATTAAATTCAAATTGTGAATCCATTGTTGTCGTTATTTATATATTAAATCCATGACATACGTAATTGAATAAATATTATATTATTTAATAAAAAATGTCTGATGACCTGTTATATAACATATCTTTCGTATGCGTTTTTATTTCATTAAAAAAATTCTAGTTTTATTTATTTATCTTTGGATGATATATACCCGATTCGCATTTTGCAAGGAGAATACGCATAAAATAGATTACTTAACCTGGCCGTGCCGATGGGGTCTATATGGTACTTAATTTTTCTAATATATAAATAAATATAAACAACAATATTCGCTTCCGTTGTCACGGGCGCGATGTTTTTTCACGCTCACATCCGATATGATGTGCTAAGTGGGAGTGAAATGTACTAGTAACAAGTCCCGCGAGAGCTCAGTCAACGACGAGACATAGTCGAGTGTGCGTGTCATTTACGCGTGATATTGATTAATAGAAAAATAAAAAATATCAAGCAAATTATGAATCATATAATGAATAATCAATCTATAAAAGTCAAGATATTTATTTATTTATTTGACTACGATGGATGGATGGCATAACAAAAGGATTCCAAATAAAGATTTGATAAAGATTCGATAAACATTCTAAAGACTCTAAAGATGCAACGGGAATGAGTCTCTCACACTAATAATCCCCCTAGCGTCGAACCACGATTTTTAATAGTATTTCAGTTGAATTGGAATTTATATGAATTATTTTATATACATATTTATTGAACACATGATAGATGGCATTAAATTAATTAATTTCAACGCGCCAAACTACTCACATAAATATTATTTTTATAAAACATGCGGAGGTAACGGGTGTCTTTCTCTTACATACCCCCTGGCCGGTGTTATAAAGAATTCCCTGAATTCATAGATTTCGACGGACACCTATCCGACTACTATCTTAGCTCAGTCGCGGTTAACTTCTTGAATCATCGAAATATATGCATGTTATCTACAAGCTATAACACTAGTTAATCATATTGATGAAGATTTCATTCATTTCTTGACTTGAAATGCTTGGGGACTCTGAGAGACCCCTTTCAAACGACCTGCTTATTTTCGAGCCGCCATGACGGATCGGTTAAAATCAACTCGAGATATTAAATCCTTTGGACTTGGAGTTGGACTGTGCAGTTTGCAGAGTTTCGAAGTTTTCGATATTTTTCTTCCTCGTCGAATTATTAATTATTTTGTTCGTTCTTTTTGTTTTAAACTCTTCTTCTCGGTCTAATATTTTTGTACTAATGATGCATTTTGGAAGACAAAATTTGTAAAATCTTTGGGAGTATAATAAAATCATTAGATATTTTCATAAGCTGTTTACAATATTCCATTTAATTAAATTCATTAAATTATTATGAAATTAAATTATTTATTAATGCTTATAATAAACTCTACGAAGATAAGTTCTGCTCTGCGTTTGTCATGTAGAAAGATAATGCTTTTGATGTTTAATAAATGGTATAAATACAATAAGATCGCATAACGTTCGATAACCGGTCTTAAAACAGAATAAATCCCAGTCACTAGTCAAATATTCCAGTAACGAGTATTACCTATTTATTTAAACTACATGTATATTTTTGCGGTTTGCGTTCTGCAAAAAACCGCACAAAAATTATTCAATTTACTATGAAAAATTAGGAATACGTTAAAAAATTAACTCCAAACCGCAAAAAAAACTTTTCTTATTATTTTATTTTCATTTTAATGGCAAACAAAGGAAAAGTGCTCTATTGAAAATTTACGATCCATCAAAATTTGCTTCGCAATCGATGCGTTGTCCATGCCCGGCCTATATTTACGTTCTCATGTATACATTTTCTTTGGTAGCATCGGCGTTAAAGGTTAAACCACAAATAACAATAAAAACATAAAGTATGCACCCAGAGAGGAACCGCAGACCCTCCGTTTAATTAGACAAGACCATATAAACATAATTAAAACACAAACGTTAACCTCCAGCCGATAAACAACAACAAAAAAAGCTCATTTAGAGCCGGACCCCAAAAATCTCACCGCGCCGATGGCCGTATTACACGAAGATCTTTGAATAAATAAAATTTAATCTCGATATTGTAATATTGTCTTTATTACCTGGATATATAACCTTGGTATATGTACATAATGGAATTTGCGGCTTATATAGATTTGTAGATCTCAGAGTAGACGATTTTTGTGTCGATTTTTCATTTGAGATCGATGGATATGATCGATGTCGGTTGGCCGGTTTGTTTATCGGAGCGGTGTGGCGGCCGAAGAGGACTGCCTTGCCGCAGGGCCGGTAGGGCGGAGGGGGACGGGGGGCGGTAGGGCGGAGGGCGGCGGCGGCTCGCGCACGAGCTCCCTCGGGCGCCGCGCTGACCACGCGCCCTCCGCCGGTTCCCTCAATGGGCCCCACCTGAGTCTGAATGAATCATCCGAACCCTGAGGGTGTGCTTCCGAACGCTTCCTCCGCAGCTGCATAAACATCACACTTTCACGAGATATGGAGCTGTTTGCTTTTGTGTAATATAAAAAAGAAGAACTTCTTTTGTTTGGCGAGTGTGGGAACCAGCTCCGTCGTTTTGTTCAGGCGTATCAAACTCAGGCACGTGTAATAAAAATTTATACCGTAATCAGTGCCAGGTTTGCGTTACTGAAAACTATAAAACCCACGTTTTATTGGATTAAATATTCCTTAAATATTTTTTCATAAGTTGAAAGTACAGAACTGTAGAACAATAGAATAAAATTTATATAATATCTATAATAAAATTCCATCATATTATTAATAAAAATAAATTAAGCCGTAATCTATCTGATATATTTTATAATAATATTATTTTGTTCTCTTTTTTATTTTTTATTCTCAACTCTTTTTTTACACGGCTTTGAAATAACACGGTCCACAAAGAAACAATTTTCGCATAAAAAAAATATTATTAGAATTATTTGTTCTAAAACGATTCTGAAAAATGTATTATATAATCCTGCTTCCTGCAGATTATTAACGCAAATGGACATTTATTTATTTATTTGACTACAATGAATAGATGACATAACAGAAAGATTCCAAAGCGCCATACATCCATATAAAGATTCGATAAAGATCCCAAAAAGATTTCCCACAGTGTCAAACCACGACACTGGTTAATTTTTAATATTATTTTAGTTGGATTAAAAATTTATATTATTTATGCAACTCAGGATAAATGGCATTAAATTAATTATTCCCAACGCACAAATCTACCTACATAATTATGTTTATATTCCCTGAATTCATAATTTTCGTCGGACATCCAATCCAACTAGTAACTTATCTCAGTCGCGGTTTACTTATATTATCGAAATAATATGCATGTTACCTACAAGCCATAATAACACTAGACATATTTTTGTGTTACAGTGGCTATAGTGACTGATGTGCAAAAAAGTAAAGAAAATGGTGAAATTTTTCAATTAAAAAAGCGGATCAGTATTTTCTCCCTTATGATCCCGACCTAGAACGAGCTTTGAAATTCCAACGGAACCTGTAGATTTGTATTACTGGATATCAGAAAATGTGTATACAACTTGTGAAACAAAAAACATAGAAATGATAGAATAACAGATTTCCTAATAATAATAAAATCAAAAGAACAGGACACCAAAAACAAACACAGAGCCAAATTAGATTCTTGCACATTAGACGTAACGTTAGTATTATTTTATTTTTAATTAAAATACATATGTATGAATAATATTTATCTTATTGTCATTATTACTATTTTTATACGGTTTTAATGGAACGATACAATCTTCTATTTTTCTATGAATTCTATCAATTTTTACACGGTTTTTCATGGAACGTGCCTACCGTGTACAGGGGCACGTTGTCCATATGGCCAGATTGTGCGGTGCACACAGGCGCCCGAGGTTCAGGTGAGCCGAGAGGCCCCAAGAGAGGAAAAATTAAAAAATAATGATTTTTTAAACTTACTTCAAATCTGTTTTATTGTAGAGGGGAGGTATAGGGAGCCTAATTAAAGTTCTGAACACAGGCGCCAGACGCTATCGGAGCGCCACTGACCGTGTAAAAAAAGAGGCAATTGTAATCATTGAGTTTATTTGTTAATTTGAAAATATAACAAATTTATATAAATTATAACAAAGATCGGTGTCTAAGCTATTTTTTTATTTACATGAAATAATTTGTAAAACGACGCGACGCATAGAAACGAATAAATAAATGAATTCTTCTCTTTAGAAAATAATGTTAATTAAACATATTATGTAATCAAGGGATGATTTTATTTCAATTTAATGCATTGTATCAGAATTAAATTAAAATAATGATGAAAAATTATTTTAGTTCGGCTCGAGTGCCATGATCTACTTTCTACTGCACATTCATATGTATATAATTTTATATAATCTTAATATTATATATGATTGCGTTATATTGAATAATCGATTCCATTGAAAATATATGCGATAATAATATTTAATTTGAGTTTCTTCCAATTTATTATATTTTCTTCGCTATGTTACATAAAATATATTTCTATATTATTATTGTATGTTACATATACTATGTTTCGATTCCTGTGTAAATATTTCGTTATAATATTGTCGTGAAACGAGTTCCTTCGTTTGAACAGGTTGGAAAATTCCCGCGCAAATCCGAGCCCCATCCGGTCGAAAGCGTAGCGTCAAACGCGGCCAGGTCCCCGCTCGGCATTGACAATAGAAACACGTGTAATTGCGATATGGAGCAGGTAATGTGTAACGAGCGCGGGGGGCGCGGGCCGAGGCGGCGGGGGCGCAGGCCACGCCTCGCGCCGTGTGATTGGCCGCTGGTGGGAAATGATACAATTACGTTTATTAGGTTATGTCGGTCGCTTCTAATAGAGGGGGCCCCTCTCGCCAAGCGCGAGTCTAGCCAGGGGTGTGCAACCGCCGGCCTAGGATTTTCATGTACCAACTGTGCAAAAAATTCGACGCGATTAATAAAAAATCGAGGAGGAAAAAGATTGCCAGCATAGAAAGATGATGCCATCCACCCACTCCAGTTAGCATTGTTACAGTGGAGTATTTCAGACAAATCATCATAATTATTTTAATAATGATGAAATATTTTCCTCGTTTAATTATAATAATAAAAAAAACCTTCCTAATTCTTGGCGTGATAAAAACTGCTGCAATTGTAGATACAATAATAAAGCAAGTATTTTCATTAATTTTTCTTTAAATAAGTATTACTATGTAGATTTAATAATTAACCCGTATTGTTTAGAAATTCTTATGGGATTAAGCCATGTAGTAATTTTATATCAATTAAAAAAAATATATATCAGAAGGACCCAAATGTAATGTCGTATTTTTTTAATGAAATTCAAAATCACATTTCTAATCATTTCTTTAACTTGATTATACAAAATAATTACCAATATTTTCTATGACCTTTTGCCATCTATTAGGTAAATCGAAAATGCCTTTCTTATAAAACTCTGCAGATTTAGAATCGAAATAGTCTGAAATGGCCGATTTTATTTCATCTTCTAATTTTAAATTATTTCTCGTAAATAATGGTCCAATGTGCGAAAAAGCTGATAATCGAATGGAGCCATGTCTGGAGAATGAACTGGATGCAATTCATCTGTTAAACCTAATGTTGTGACTCTTCTTTCTCTTTTAGTTACTCACAGATACCGCGTTTGTTTCTCTCAGTCAACACATGGGTGACCGAAGCGCCTTCTATTTTAATCTTCCCATTTTTTTTTCAGTTATCTTTGAGTTGACGACTATGAAGTACCGGCTTGGCTCAAAAATTCTTCGATATTGAGAGGCAGATTTATTTCAACCTCTTCTTTCAGGGCTGCTTCGTCCACTTCACGAAAACATCCACTTTAGGCTCATTTTTCAAGTCAATATTGTCTGATTTAAATTTTTTTAATCATCTTTGACATTTCCTGATGTTTGATGCGTCTTCATAAGCATCGCAAATTATTTTTTGTTTCCTCCGTTGCGTTTTTTTTTGACGTGAAACTGAAACAGCATATAGCTACGCAAATGTTCTTCCAAAGGACACGTCTCGGTCAATATTAAAGGTACACGTAAAAATGATTTTTTTCTACGCAAAACTAAGATTGGAGATTTCTCACGACACACAAAATATTCAAACACGTCTTTCTTAGTCAAAGTACTGAGGAAAACTTATCTGAAACTATGCTTTCCGAAAATGCGACATTACATTTGGGTCCATCTAATATATCTATGGCATTGGATTTTCTCCGGATTATAATGATGGACGCAACAAGACACAAATTCATCGAGACATCTTTATTGACGACCGATAAAACAGACGAATCAGCCTAGCCGACCCGAGGATTACATAATTACTTCATAACAATTTAAACATCGAAGAGGATGATATAAACGATACAATTGATACGTGTCGATTAGGTTAATTTACCAAATACATATGCATAGTAAAGCAAATCCTTTAAAAGATCGGATCCTTCTAGAATTATATTCGGGTCAATGTTTTTTTGAGGTAAAATTCAAAAATTTTTAGGTAAATTTCAAATAAATATATTCTAAGCAATATTTTCTACTAAAATAACAGTGGGCGGCCAGAGAAATAGGAAAAATCTCTCAATTCCTATATTAAAAACAGGAGGATTAAAAAGATTTTAAATGAAAATCGATTTATTTGGAATATATTCGAATTACCTCACGACAAAACATTTCCGTATAAGAAAACGAACCGTGTTGTTTAAGGAAATTTGCAAACTACATAAAAAAATATAAAAAATACTCTATGCATTTAAATGTTTACAGTTCTATTTTATAGAAAGATATAGATTTTGAGATATTTCTTAATATACACATACATTATGAGAGGTTTTTTTTACTATACAAACAAGTCCTAAATTGTTGTTTCCGAAATCCAGTTCAAAAGATCAAATGAAATAAGCTTACATGTATGTTTAATGGCACTATTATCCAAACGTAGAATTTCTATCCTCCTCAGCAGCAGCGTGTCCATGTTTAGTATTTATTACGAGTCAATCAAAGTACAATATTTACCGGCAGATCGTGACCCGCGCATACGGCGGCGACGCCCCTCACTTTCACAACCCGCCTGTTAATTAAAATCATATCGGTTCTCACAATCACACACAAAACCGACATGAACAATGACCATGGGTTTATGTTCATCGGCCAATAAAACGATCGTTCCATTACTAAACGCATAAATCACCGCGCAGCCGACCGATCGATTTCTCAACATATCTAGGACAACAGGATTCTTGTGGCTCTGGTAGCACTTCCGCTTTAAAAAAATTAATCATTGAATAAACAGATATTTTTTTCAGAATCTGAAACGATGTCGATTCATTTTTTTAAGGGAAAAAAGCTGGATCTCCCGATTTAACGCGGGCAGCACGATGTTTGATTTGCTAGGCAAGAGGCGTGTTCTTCTGGGGTATTTAGTAGGAAGGGGCACTAACGGACACACCTTTGAACACAATAGGTCGCTGTTTTCCTTTCACCGCAGTTCAAACATTATCTAGGCAGTACAGCGGCACCATAAATGTCATGTAGCGCTGCATTTGCACGCCTATGTTTTCACACGATATTTGCCTACACACATCTATCGCAACATCACATCGATAATCTAATTTATCCGATTTATAAAAACTGTTGTTGAAATACCCAATTTTTGAGTAGCGAAAAGGAGTTATGCGATCGTAAATTCGACGTGTAATCACGAAGCAGCCGTTTCTTTAAACGCAATAATGTCAGAATTGGTATATTTATGTTGTTACTGTTTGTTGCACAAGAAGTCATGAGCGCTTGGCCCTGCTTTTGTTACGTGCGCCGTTTATTATTTATATATGCGTGAGACAGTCCTTGCTGTCGATGTAGCCCACTTTTTTATTAAAAGAATGTATATATTTTTTTTATTATTAAAAAAGTATGTATTCACCTCGTAATATTATTAATTAAAACACCAAAATATATGCTAACGTGCGTTAAAAATGTTACGCGCCACTGATTGATTCATCAATGATTTTGGCAATGCACGTAAATATTACGCAATTCATATTTTATGAATGAAAACGTATCCACAATCAAAATTAAAATGTATAATGAATTTA
>JAGXCT010036333.1:0-28052 GCA_022495035.1 Philopotamus ludificatus | reverse complement strand
AGCAATGGCCAAGAGAGGGAAACTCTTTACAAAAAACCGCATACCAAGACGGCTAAGGTCCCCGCGGTGTGGACACGAAAGGGGAGCCCTCACGTCACGAGTGAGACTCGGGCTCCTTTGGCCTCGACTGCCATTCAAGAGTTTGGTAAGGTCCATGCCCTCAGGGAGTGAGAGCCTTGTGGCTGGCAAATAATGATGATGATGATGACAACGTAATTAACAATAAAAATAAAGCAACGTGGATTAAAAGAAAAGAAATTTATAAAGTGAACACTAGTCGGTTAGGTTTGAATCACAACATGAGATCCTACAGTAGGCGGATACTCCATGTATATCGACCGCAACTAGTAAGTGCACGTTCAGGGTGTCGGATTGATTCTCGCTCCAACATGGTCTGTAAATATACAAAAAACTCTGAATGCAGAGTAATTGGAAACAAAGTCCTAGTGCTTGATGGAATCAGGGGTAGACCCAATCGCACTGAGTATCTCCAGTCTCTTCTAATCGAACTCCAGGCGGTTCCATAGCACATGCTCGGAAGATTGTTCAATGTGATCACAGTGATAATAGCTAGCGTCCTCGTGGAGTCCCAGTGGTGTAAGTTTCTCATTGAAATCACTATGTCCCTCTATATGTGCTCTGTCGCACTTTAAAATCCACGAAGAGTTGGTGTGGCATCCAAAGACCCATCCTGCATACATACTTTACCAAAGCGTTTTAAACGTTCATGTGTTGTCGATATTGAAGATGTGAGTTTTTGTCATAATTCTTCTATATTTTAGAGAGGATCTTGATCAAAATTAATGGGATTTCTACAAATATTTCGGTGACGATGTCTGTGGCCTTAGTCGAGTTCAAACCCCGATGAAGAAAAATCAACATACAATGTCGAATATGTTCTTCGTTGGTTTCAGGCTTCGATTAATATTAATTTCGAAAATTTAAATAAATAATTGTAATTCAACTTGGTTTATTGTTAAATATTTTTTTATAAATTTTCTGCCATTCTGACAGATAACTGCACAAAAAAATCACCGGATTACAGCGTTATATAATGCAAGTATGCAGCAATATAGGAGCCAAACATCCGCCCGATGCATCCCAAATGAACCGAATCCACTGCATATATTTTCTGATTAAAACAATAAATTATATTTGTAATCACACATTGAACAGCCCAAACATTATGATTGTTTATAAAAACAAGTATGTCGTGATAAGTCCTATCGTTTGAATGCTTTTTATAAAGTTTTTTTTTGCGAACGAAGACGTCGAATAAATATTCTATATTTTGACAAATATATTTTGTGCGGAGCGTAACTGCAGAATATATCGAGCCGTATACTGTGCAACACGATACCGTAGCATAATGTTGCGTTTCGCAAAATTCCATAAAAACAAACGCTACTTGAATAACATTTTAACGAGAAATGTGGCGAGTGCATCTCTACCGGCTCAGGCCGATGTTGTCATAATCGGTATATATTAAAATAAATTAAAAATAATGATAATTAATCCATTAATTAATATATTTTTCAATTTAAGGCGGTGGAATAGCTGGCTGTAGCACATTATATCAATTATCGAAGAGAGGCATCAGCGCAGTTTTGTTAGAACGAGCTAAATTTACATCGGGAACAACTTGGCATACTGCCGGTACTCGTCGATTATTATAATGATGATAATTTATCTTAATATGTTATATTATTCAATCTGATCTCGATAATATGAAAAATTATAGGATTAGTATGGAGTCTTAGACCGAACGATGTCGAAGTGCAATTATTGGCTGCTTCCCGTAAAGTGTATAGCGGGCTTGAAGCCGAGACCGGACAGCCATCCGGATGGATAAATAATGGCGGTCTATTCATATCGCATACCAAAGTATGTATTAATATCTAATACTCAATCACAGATTCCAATCAAACGTAATAAAAATGGAATAAGTTTCATTTAATTCTGCTCAGTAGTATCATCTGCGTTATGAAGTACTGATTGTATAGCAGGGTTTTAGTTATACTCCGAGAAGAAGAATTATATATCTGGGCATGGATTAGAATGGATGTAAAAAAGAGTGTATCCTGTTTGTGAAGACTTGAAGATATATATGAGAAAAGAAACGGCTATTGGAAAGAGCTGGAGTAAAAATATATGTGACAACCAACGCAGATCAAGCCAGAGAAGCATTGCAGATACCTTCCAATAATTTTAAAACTAATATTAGTTAAATAGCTTAAATAGATCTTGAGTTCTATTCCCTATTTTTAGTATCGTTTTCTGAGAGATCTTTATTAATTTCATGAACCGAATGCAATATTGCCCTTCGAATAATTTAGTTCACCAGCATGTGTTTCTAGTGATTCTTAAATATCTTCATTCTTTAAAGCGTCACTCTAATACAGATTTAATGAGTTCTATTACTTGTTCTTCTTCAGTCAGCACCTTTATGTCAGAGGATTATTCCGAATCTTTTTGATTTTGCTTTCCAGAATTTTCTGCGTTCCTCATCTCGTAACGCAGATACTGCGGTGTAACGGTCTTCACTTGGTTGCTCCATTAGGTGGGTTCTTTGCCCCTTTCCCCATTTCCAAGCAAAAGCTTTTCTAGACTATCGTTTCTTCGAGCAATATGTCCAAAGTAGGATGTTAAAATCTACACCAATTGTGGCCATTTTGTTACAGTGAAATGCAAAATAGTGTTGTAAAATTAGAGTTATGTTTTATTAAAACTATGTCAGAGTAAGCCATGGATATACCGGAGTTGTCTCTATATTATTTTTTACATTTTGTAGGTGAGAACAGATGAATATGAGCGATTATCAACGTTGGGCAAAGCCTTTGGAATACAGAGCGAGATGCTAGATCCGGCCAAGACCGAAGAAATGTTTCCGTTGTTAGACGGCAAAACGATTCATGCATCATTGTTGAGTAGATCGGACGGAGTGGTCGATCCCGCAATGGCCTGCGCTTCGTTAATCAAATCGGCAAAGAACAACGGCGGTCAAGCATTCGAAGGTATTCCCGTGCTGCAAATACAAACAGGATCCAATATATTGGGAAATCTGGAGGTGAGAGGCGTGGCCACCGCTCAAGGCGTTATAAATACAAAGTGCGTCGTAAATTGTGCAGGTATTATTATTTATTAATCGTTATAGAAGTAATCGGTTCGTTTATATTCTGGTTATATCAATGTGATTGATTTGTAGGGGCGTGGGGAGGAAACGTAGCTAAGTACGGAGGCTTGAAAGGTTTGCCATTGCTACCGATGAAACATGCTTACGTTGTGTCAGAGAGTATTAAAGGTGTCAGAGGAATGCCGAATGTGCGAGATCACGACGATGCGTTTTATTTCCGAATTCAGGGCGATTCGATTTGTATGGGTGGATACGAAGGCAATCCTCATCTTTTGGAAAAGGTATACGATTTAAACGTGATGGTTATATCAAAATGAATAACGAATATAAATTGTAGGGTGTTCCGGAAAACTTTGAATTTCAATTATACGAATTGGATTGGTCCGTGTTCAGTTCGCATATCGAAGGTGCCAGTAAGTTATGTCCGGCGTTCGCTAAGGCCGGTATCAAAAGTACGGTTTGCGGTCCAGAGTCGTTTACGCCGGATCATAAGCCGCTAATGGGCGAAGATACTCAACTCTTCGGTTTGTATCATAATTGTGGATATAATTCGGCTGGTATGATGTTCTCTCCGGGATGCGCCGAACAAATGGCGAACTGGATAGTAAACGGAAGGTAAATATAACTTCAATTGTTACCCTTTGTTCAACCCTTTAACTAAAATTTAAATAATTATGTCCCAAAAAATTTATAAATGCAAAATGTAGCTAAAGCTTGAATTTACTAAAGAAACTTATGGGGTTCTAGATATTCCCATAAATCAAATAAATACATTCCTATGCAAATAATCGAGTGATTAAAATTCCAATGTCTCACAGGTGAGTCGCATTGCTACTGAGACATAAGAACCTGGCATTTAAGTGGTTAGGAATTTTATTTTTTCTCTCATTTATTCCAATGTATTTTTTAAGGGTATTATGCAAACTCTTAGAAGAGTAAAAATCTGATGAATTCAGGTCGGGAAAGTTAGAAAGGTGTGGTAGTTGTTATGATAAATAAAACAGTCAATCCTCCTATAGGGCTCTCTGATATAGAGCGGGTGTGGGCAGTCCCTCCTATAATGCTTCATTTAGACAGCCGTTTTCTACAAAACGTTAAATTTTCAAGGTCAAATTATATATTTCGTAAATATTTAATACATTGCCGCGCGAAATAAAGTCAATGCCCTTTCGTTGACAACAAAATATAACATGTGGGCGCAAACAAACTAAAAATAATTCAAGTTCATTTAAAATATATGAATTGAAAAACGTTTGATGTATTGATTTTTGTTTAATTTCTAAAATACAATCAAAAAAACTTTACCCCAAATATTGTATGGGTGACTAGTTTTCTATAGGGCGGAGTTCTACAGGGTGGTTCCTATTTCGACGCTATAGGAGGGTTGACTGTAATATTTTTTCAGTTTACGAGGACTGATTGTTTTTCTAATAACTGTCTTATTTCGATTTTACTCTCCGTGTATATTTATTTTCCTAAAGTTACTATTAAGAAGAAATCCTAAAGTCCCAGAGAGTTAACAAGTACAGCCTCAAAGCTGTTTAGGAATGTACATACCTCAATTTTTTAACGCCAAGAGTTTAAGAGAGTTCAAGAGAAAATTCCTCTCAAGGAGGACCAAGGTCAAGCTCTTCAGGAATGAGCCCAGGGCTCTACAACTGATTTATCTGTAACAAACCCTTAGATACTAATATTAATCAAAAATGGTCTCTCGGAGACATCGAGCGGAAATTATAATATATATGTCTTTTTATAATACAATTATAATTTATTTAGGCCTTCTTTGCCGATGTTCACGTTTGATGTCCGTCGATTCACATCAATGCAAACGGGAAGTCAAAAATGGCTATACGAACGCAGTCACGAGGCATACGCTAGGAATTACGATCTAGTATTTCCACAAGACGAACACTTGGGAGGAAGAAATCTACAACTGGCTCCGTTACATAAGGAGATGCTGGAAGCCGGTGCAATTATGCAAGCTAGAGCCGGATGGGAGAGACCGGCGTTCTTCATTCAAAACGACACAGTAAATATCTATTCGTAAATTAGATTTTATCATCAATCGATATATATATTATATGATTTTTTAGATCAGCGTACCGCAATACGATTGGGGAGGATATTATGGACATAATAAGAATAGCGACTTGAGATACGAACATATGCTGAAAGGCGATCATACGTTCGGATTTTCAAAGCATCACAAGAAAATCGGTGACGAAGCTTTGCAATGTAGAAACGACGCCGCGTTATTTGATATATCGTATTATGGCAAGTTTTATCTGACGGGTCCCGACGCGCAAAAGGCTGCAAATTGGATTTTTACATCTAATTTAGAACGAGACGAGAGCAAGTAAGATACTTATTTTATATAAATTTTATTATAAATAAAAAACATATTTTTATATTAAATAATACGATATATTTAAAGTAGATTGGTTTATACCTGTTTATTGAACGAAAAGGGTGGCGTTGAAGCAGATTTGACTGTGAGCATAATCGATAATGGCACGGGGAAGCTGCACGAACCGATCATTAAAGTATGTATATATCTATATTATAAAATATAATTTATTTTAATGAATAAAAACGATATCGTTTGTAGGGAAGAGGATTTTATATAGTCGCCAGTGGATTTTCTGCGAATCAAACGTTAAATCATATGAAAAAAATTATAAATGTCAAAGGATTGAAAGCGACTTTGACCGATGTTACATCTCAAATTGGAATATTATCATTGCAAGGACCCAATAGGTATTTATTGATTTTTTATTAATAATTAATAGTATATTACGAAATTATTTAACATTTTAGCCAAGTAATATTGCAAAAGCTTACCGATTCTGGCTTGAGTAACGATGCTTTTCCAGTATCGACGCATAAGACCATAACAGTCGGAGGATTAGGACCTTGTCGGGCATTACGAGTAGGATGGACAGGTGAATTAGGATGGGAGCTCCATGTTCCGTCAGCTAATATCGCAGCTGTTTATAAAGAGCTCGTAAAAATAGGCGGATGGAAGCACTCGGGATGGAGAGCCCTTACTGCGCTCAGTGCTGAAAAAGGTATTTTATATTAAAACACATGATTTTAATTATTAAATTGTTTTTTTAATAAATTATACGATTGATCTGGATAGGTTACCATTTATGGAATGCCGATATACGTACTGATGATACTCCGATTGAAGCCGGATTAGGATTTACCTGTCGGAAAGATGGAGAATATATTGGAAAAGAACACGTTGATAAAGAGAGAACGAATGGCTCATTAAAAAAATATGTATATTTCACATTAGATGAACAGGTACATATTTATTTAAATTAATATCCTTTGATAAATCGATATAATTCAATTTTCACGCTCCGATTTGATTTTAGAAACCCTTGTTTGGACTCGAAACTGTTTATAGAAATGGAGTACCATGCAGCTTCCTCAGACGCGGTGATTACGCATATTATTTAGATAAGCCGATTGGCATGGCGTATATTAAACATCACGAGAATAATACTCCGATCACTAATAGCTATTTGAAAAATGCAGAATATGAAATCGAGAGTTTGGGTAAAAAACATAAAGCAACAATACATCTGAGATCGCCGTTTGATTCAAAAAGTCAGAGGATTTTGGGTAATTATGAAAACGCTAAAGTCGGATTGCAGGAAGAGCATTCGGGACAAAACGAAAGATCCGGTGGATGCGAATAAATAAATAAATGATAAAATAATTATTCAACTCGTTGCATTTATGAATATATTTAAATCATCTTGATTGAAATGTGTGTATGTTGTCGATAGATTTACTGAATGGTATTGCAGGTTATAAATAAATAGTATTAAGTTATAATACAATGTGTCAAATTGATTGAATAATGTAATGTTTTCTATATAATAAACTATAAAATATGATCCATGTGATATTTATTAAGCCTAAGTATTTTTTACGCTGCTAATGGGTTTGCATGTATGGTTACAGACGTTATCTTAGTTTCCGAGAGTGGTTTAAAGTTTTTTGCGTGAACTGGAAGTTTTTCTAATTCGTCTAATGCATCGAATCCATCAATAACTCTGAAATAATACGAGAATAATTGTTAAACGATCAGTAATCTATCAATAAATATGCATAAATAGATACGTACTTTCCGAATAATGTGTATTTAAGATCCAAATGAGGTTGAGCGGCATATGAGATGAAGAATTGACTACCGTTGGTGTTTGGACCGTTATTAGCCATGGATACCATACCTCTAGCCGTATGCTGTAATATAAAACACGCATGTTATAAAAATACATATAATAATAAAGCGATGATCAGTAAAAAAATATACCTTTAATTCATCTTTAAATTCGTCTTGAAATTTTTTATTCCATATTGAATTACCTCCTTTACCGTTACCAGTCGGATCTCCGGTCTGCACTATAAAGCCCTGTTAAATATAACAGTAATTAATAATACTACGTATATTCCGTATATAATTTATAAGCAATAACGTTACCTTGATGTTTCTATGAAATAAACAGCCATTATAGTAATCACTGGCGCATAAAGCAAGGAAATTTTCGCAAGTTTTTGGACATTCTTCGCAAAATAACTCTATTTTAATATCGCCCACGTCTGTATGGATGCTAACGGACATTTTTGTAATATATCTTAGTATAATATTCGGGAAGAACGTTATAACCTCAACGGGTAAACAGAACTGACAATTTGACGCGATAAATGTTGCCAGTATAAAAAAATAAGAGTTCGTGCGTCTTCAGATATTTAATTTAGGGTATAACTATAATATGTATAAGAAATAAATAAATCAATGTTTCATAATCGTTTATACAATACTTTTTATTTAATAGATCCAGAAATACAAAAATATGATATAAATTAGTTACCATTTATAAAACATATAAATTAAAATGATTTTCTCTTTTCTCAAGCTGACACGGCGTCTATGAACGAAGTCAAGGTCTAGAAAAATGTAGACTTATATAGTTCACGTGTCAGCTAAATTGTTGTACGTGCTATCTCTTATACACGTGCTCTAGGTTATCCACTGGTGCCCTAGAGAAAGATCCCCTAAAAATCAAAAGAATCACGGAAGTATCGATTCCTTGAAAAATTGTCATAATAATATAGAATGTAATAATTTTGTTAGATTTAGGTTAATCTCAGCGTCAAACTTGATAGCAAATGGTGGTGCATTGTTGCCAAGTTCTTTGAATATTTCCTGTTTTTGTACACTACCTACCGTCTTTTTCCGAATATAAGACAATGTCTTACTTTCTTTTTTGACACAACTGTCAGTTATATTATCGCATGAATTCTTCACCCAATTCACAACTTTTTAAAAGCCAGGATTCACAAAATTTCCACGTACATTTTTCACATTATTTTTAACAAGGGCTTATTTTCGGGTGAGAAATTATATTACTAAAAATCCTTAAAATCACGCTAGGGCTTATTTTCGGGAGATGTCTTTTTTTCGGAAAAAACGGTATTTATCATCTTCTGCCACCAATCGATGCAAAAAAGGGTCGTGCTTTTGTCTCGTACTAAAAAAACTACTAGTTGACACGTACCACGAGAATTCAGTGGTCTCGGTAGTCGACGGCGTGTGCTCAGTCTGCGGCGGGACATCGCTGAGTGTGCGTGTCATTTATGCGTCATACTGATTAGTAGAAACATTCAAAATATCGACCATATTATGAAGCATATCATGAATTACTATTTTTATTCTTAGAATAATCCAATTAACAAAAGACAAGCGAGCTGCAGTATAAAAAATCACTGCGGTGCAGAAGGCAACGGGGAACCACTGCACTATATATTTCCATGAAAACCATGCACATGGCCACGTTCCTCAGAAATGGGGGAAAGTGGATTAATAGTTTATATGAAAAAATAAAAAATAATAATAACAAGATTTCATCATGAAGGGGTGGGTTTGAACGCTCTCGATGATGTCTAGCCGCAGACTGAATTCTCGCAGCACGTGTCACTCGCATGTTTCACTCGCACTCGGCACATCGTGAGCATCGCGGCAACGAGGAAAAGCATCGCGCCGTGGCAACAGAAGCGAATATTGTTGTTTTTATTTTTTTTTCACACACTTATTTATTATTTAGATTTTTTAGACGAAAACAAAAAGTTGGTGATGTGATGAATTTATATTATAAGAGTTAATCGAGAAAAATAAAAAAAAACTTAGGGTCTTCATAGTCTGTGGTCAGTTATTCGTATTTTTCGATTATCTACGGGGCCCCTTCCCACCATTATCCCGGATAATCGAGAGTGTACTGCATCTTTACATATGTTTTATTCTATTTAATAGGATTCGGGTAATATAAAAATTCGCAACGATATATTTTAAATATTTTACTATCACACATATTTTGTAATGAGTATATTACAAGAGTCAACAATTTTTACATGAAAACAAATGAAATATATATATATAAATGTATTTTGTAATAATTAATTTAAAATGTATCAACATCAATTATAATATAATGTGAAAACAATAAATGAAACAAGAAATTATATACAGTATGCGAGATTGCTCCCCAAAATGTGCAAATAAATACATTGATATTCTATAATAATTGACTAGTATCAACAATTTTCAAGACAATATTATTAATTTACAAATCGACCGTTAATCAGGATTCAAAATCAAACCGTTATCACATTTTGGGTACATTTACATTTTACACTGGATAAATATTTATGAATTATGCTATTACATATAAAAATTAATTTTATTCGAATGATGGAATCACATTTGTTTTTTTTATAATGTCACAATGAGAAAATGAAAACACAAATTTATCAACTAGGTTTTATATCTTTAGGGATTAATATCTAATATTATTTAGAATAATTCCTATGCAGTCAAATCTCATTATAAATGTAAATTTATCTATATGTGTAAATATTATATATATACATACATGCAAAATCACGCGGAGGAAGTTAGATTCGAGTTCACGACATGGAATAGTCACTAGTTTATAAGATTTTTTTGAACACAATGTACGTCACTAGTTTTTGCATATACTTTTATAATATATATAATAGAGTGTTTCAACGAATAACCCGAATAGTTTATATGCACATACATATATATATTCATAATATAAATTAACATTAAAACGAAACAACAACCCTGAGTGGTAAATGAAGAGAATGTGTTTTAGTCATGGCATCACCCACTCGAGCTAACACTAGAAATACACAACAGTAAGCTGATATGTGTAAATTTATTTTAGTTTTATTTAATAACAAACAAAAGAGTGCGATTTTTTTATTCAAATTATATTATTGCCGATTATTCATTTGTTTTAATTAAAGTATGGCCGTCCAATGCTTGCGCTAGAATTAGTTTTATTGTCTTTTGATTGATTGATTTAAGAATTGATTCAATAAATTCGTTATTAGAAGATTGTCGACTCACTTTATGATGATTTATTATGTTATTCTTTATATGGCCATATTGTGCGGTGCACACAGGCGCCGGAAGATTATGTGCGCAGAGAGGCGTCAATAAGGGCAAAATTGAAAGATATTACATATTGATTCTGCACAATTCGCACGATTCTGCACACAGGGCCCGGACACTATCGACCCGCCACTACATAGAATGAAGATCCGAGAGCATCTGATCTGTGGCGGATTTACCCTTGGCGCAATTGGCGCGCGCCTTGGGTCTTTAAAATTCAGGGGGCCTCGAAGTTCAGCTTTCTTCACTTCTTGGACGAGATTTTCAGTTTTCGGTCTAACATTAATTTTTTTCGCGAGGTTATCAGCCTTGAGCTGATTGAGATTCAATTTTTCTCACTGTTAGACAAACGTCAAAAATTTCTCGCTGCGCGGCTAATAGTTTCGGTAATTGATAACGAAAGGGGGGGGGGGAGTGTATTGCAAAATTCATATGGGGGTTACCGAAAAAGTTTGCAGAGGTTTTTCTGAAATAATCTGTCAAATATCATTTTTTTATAAAATGTTATTTTCGGGTAGAAACGGGGGGGTGGGGGGTGGAGAATGGGCGCCAATTTAAATTCTGCACGTAGGCGTCGGACACTGCCTACCAGAGTGAAAAACATGCACATTGTAGTATGTAAGGGTAGTGAAAAAATTTGATGGGGGGGGGCCTCAAAACTGAATTGCGCCTGGGGCCTCTCGAGTGCTAAATCCGCCACTGCATCTGATAGCATCGATAGTACAATATTTGATCAAAAAGTATGACTGCTCAGTTGGTATACATGTATCTGACGTATATTGACATTGGTAGCCACATTGAATACCTATTTTATTATTGGCTGCTGAAATGGTTTCGTATGTTCTAGAGTGAACGGCGATTTTTTATGCGCCTAGAGTTATGTTATAGGGAAATAATTTTGCACCATAAACATCACTTAGAAAGCTGGAGCCTCATTGCAAACATTGACAGAATAAAAACCAGTGGCGCATTTCCACTTAGGCGCATAAGGCGCGCGCTTGGGGCCTCATTAATTTAGGGGGTCTCAAAGCTCAGCTCTCAAAATGATTTTTTTTATAACAAAATAAATTAATAAATTAGCAGTATTTACTAAATTTAATAATGAATATGAATAATATGAATAACGCCAGTTATGGTAAGTTTTTCAGGTGGCTATCCTAACAATCCATGGATTCAGGCGCGTAGCTATTTTAAAGTGAAATGCTAATAAAGTAAAAAAGAGAAGAAGCAATAAAAATTAGTAAGCTTAATTTTTATTTTCTTTCTGACTTTTTATATAAATTGTAAAAATCTTGATGTAAAATTAATTATGTATCCAAAACATTGCAAATTGAGTAAAAAAAACGTCCGCCTAGAATGCACATTGTTGGGTGTAGGGGTAGTAAAAATATTACAAGGGGGAGGGGCCTCAAAATTGTATTGCGTCTGGGGCCTCTCAAGTGCTAAATCCGCCACTGATGAAGACAGAATTGCTTCCGGGGTTCCAGGGACTGCTTCGAAGATTTACGGGAATTATTTTAAAGAAAATAAATAAGATCGTCAAATAAACTAAAATTACGCGTATTTTTAATTAAACCTCATATACAGTAAATCCTCCTCTAGCGCTGAAATAGGGACAACGCTTTAAAAACCCACCTTATAGAAAAATAGGCACTTCATACAAAAATTGGGATTAGATTAATAAATAAAAATCATCATAAGATGACGTTTTGACAACATTGAGGAGATAACGCTAGAATTGCTTTCCAGAAGTGATTAAAAAATTCTGAAGAGTATTTTCAATAGGATGAAATTAATATTGACGAAAGATTTTTTGAGAAAATGAAATTAAAGCCTATACATTTTTATCAAACCTCGTATTGATACATAATAGCAAACCCTCCTATAGCGCCGAGGTAAAAGCCACGCTATAAAATAATTGGCATCCACACAAAGTATTGGGTTAGGTTGTTTTAATTGTTATTTTAAATGACCTTGTTCTATATTTTGTAGTAAATGGTACTCAGAAAAGAGCACGATAGAAGGGTTGACTGTATATTACTATATTTTTGTATATTCCAGAAATTTGAAATAAAGATAAAATTTATCGATGATATAACAAGCATAGTAATTATCAACAGTCGTAAACATATTAGTTTTTTTAAATAAATAACAGTTCTTAGGACGGTAAATCGAAAAACTGCTAACTGTAGTTCAAATTATATATCGTTTTAAGTTTGATATAAAACAATAGACAAAACGATACATATACCTATTAATTCTAGTTTGTATCTATAAGGTCTAGAAGGCAACGTTTTTATAATATTCTTTTATTTAAATCGTGAACCTTAGTTCTTTATCATAAACGGTGATGCCATGGTAAATCTATTTACGTAATTAATATTATATTTCTATTCTAATCCATAGACAACAATTATAATTGACGATACTAACGATTTATATTTAAATAAAATGCTTTGCGGATAATTTTAACCATTCTCGATTCCGTGGTGTTTCATTTGACCTAATCAGGATATTCATTTCAGATTTTAATGTACCAATGTTTAATATTAATATACTGTTACTATATACCTAGATCAGTGTTCGAATATATATAATTCTTATTTGATATCGTAGAAAATTAGGATCAAACAAAACAGAGAACTTCAATTCTTTACAATAAGTGATGAAAATGATTCAAGGCACACCTTTAAATAAAGTATCTACTGAGATTATACACCTCAACTTGAATTAGAACTAAATATTTTGGAACATTAAAATTCGATTACTCAAAGTCATGGGGCTCAAAAATTATATGAATCTGAAGATTTTTTTTCAAATAGTCAGAGAATTATTTAGAATTGTTGATTACAAAAATAAAAGTTAACTGCGACTGAGCAAAATCAGTATTCGGAAAGGCTAACTTTTCGGTGGAATCCATAAAATCTAGGAATTCTTTATTCTAGGGGATGATACATTCCACCACCGTTAGTAGATCTTTAAAATCTTTATTGAACCTTTATATGGGTGAATGGCGCTTTAAAATATTTCATCCATCGTCAAATAAAAGAAAAATATTATATACACCCGCGGCAGATTGATTTCACGCACCTCAAAATGTTTACGAACTTGAATTGCTATTTCAACTGGATAACTGGAGAGTCGTATTTGACGGTGAATGGCGTATCCATAGCAATGATGAGTTGTACCGATTATACAGGGATATACCGGTCACAGCTGTCCTCAGGGTGACCAGACTCCGGTAGGCCGGTCACGTGTCAGGGCTGCGGGACAGTCAGCCGCCGAAAAGGCTTATGGATAACAAGACTTCCTATCCCCGGAGGAAAGGAAGACCAGGGCTGAGATGGTTGGACTGTGTACAGAGGGACAATGCATCATTGAAACTTACCGGAAGATGGAGTAACGTGGTTCGATTATTTCTCTACTCTGCAGAATTGGTACAGAGTTATTTAATTTTAACGACATTTTAAGGAGCCAAATAAATAACATAGAATCTCATGGGATCAGACGAAATCCTGTTTAACATATATGTACTATGCTTTTTATGGAGTCCAGATGAAGAAGCCTTGAAGTTAGATGGGAATGTTGTTAAAAAAATGGACAAACATATAATACTCTGGTTTATATTTTGACACCAAAAGAATCCTTGGAAATTGAAGGGAAACATATATATAGGTACTGACGAAGGTGCAGGAATAAAGGCTTTATATTGCGGAGAATTCTCAGATAGACGATGGATGGTCTAAAATAAGCACATGGAATGGAATTAATGCGAGATACAACATACCGGAGATTTTTTTTCCCAAAAGATATGAATAATGTAAAGAAATTACTTATGAAAACAAGTAAATCTGATTTTTGTAAGATGCGTGAAATCAATCTGCCACGAGAGTATGTAATGTAACAAGCACATTTATGCGGCGCCAGAGAAAAAATGTTCAGCACCGCAGATCTATGATAAAAAAGTTCTTATTACTCGCTGATAAACCAAAATATAAGGAAAATAATTTTATCTCATGCGTAGAGCCCACTAACTACTAACGACACACCGGTGTGTCGCCAAGGAACATAGTTATTTATATTTCACATAGTGGTTAAAGGTTTAAATATCATGTAAATTGAAAGGACACTTGAATTTTGTATAAGGTCTCAATGTTTCCAATAATAAGTATATATATATATATTATATACAGGAAGTCCCAAAAAATTTTATGAATAGTTTGAACGATTTGAACTTTAAAAAATATTTCATTGGGTGTTGTGGCGCATTTTTGCTTCAGTGTTGTCGGTTTTCTCGTGTAGACTTTTTCTTTAAGGTATCCCCATAAGAAAATGACAAGTGCCGTCAGGTCTAGGGAATAGACAAGGTATTCCATGGAGGATTCTCATCAAGATGGTAGCTTCGTCCTGTTGGAAATAAAGTCACCATTTTCACTAAAGTCCTCCCGAATGCGCGGTAAAACAGATTCTTGCAGTAAATTCAAGTAATTGGCATCAGAGTATATTTTTTTGAGACAACCCGTATATATTTTATCATAGACTGATTTTTCATATATCGATGTATGGATAAAAAATAATGGTTATTTATACCAGCGGAGTTGTACGTATCTGAGCACGCCACATTGGCGTGCGCGGTCGTTTACGGGAAAAAATTGAAGCACGGCCGGTAAAACGTTGGTATAAGTTGTATATTATATATTATAAATATTCGTACACTGATTAGGGCGCCGATAAATCAAAATATGCAGAATTGAATCTCATAATTTGGCACATGTGAACGCTAAACGAAAACATATTTAATTTTACACGACTGGGAATCATTTATTAATATATTTCTTCGGATTCACGTAAATCTTTCTATATATTATTGCGATTTTATTATTCAACCATTGCACTACGAAGCCGTACATACAATTTTACACTCTTTATTACTTGTGCGAATAGTCTAACATCAATGTTTATACATAATTCATGAAGATTATTTTTTTATTTAATTAATATAATATTTTTTTGCAAATAAAAACGTAGAATGAAATTCGTGGTTTAAATGTATTACTATGACGTTATTATGAGTTCGGTGATAGTGGCAATTTTTTTTAAATAGGAAATTCTTTCATAATCATTTTAATATTAGCTTATGTTTTATAGATAATGAAATAAAAACTCATGGCTTAGGGCTAAGTGTTAAAGTTATTTTTTGGCACTTTGTATTTTTATCAACTTATTGATATTAGAAATTTTCATGAATCATTAAATTTGAATTAAAGTCATGAGAGGTTTTTTTTACACATATATATATAATATTTCAGTAGATATTCGAGAGGAAAAAAATTAAAATATACGATAGTTTTTTAAATAACATTCTTTCACCATAGAATATTTCAGGTTTAACAAATATAATATTTTAATGGCAGTGTATGTATAACGATTATCGTACAATATCGAGGGTCGTAGAAAGCGCCTTCGATAATATTGTTTAATATTACATAATATTTAATCTGTATTAGTTAAAAATTAACAATGAAAACATAATATATTTCGTATTCATAAATAAATATGAAGAAAAAAACGTAAACTTTTCACGGAGAAACGTCTCATTCACTTTAACTAGTCGAGTTTATATAAAATTTTTCAATAAATAAATATTTTCATCAATAGCACTTTGTTATTATTTAAATGTCCATTTTTTTCTCACCTATTTATCGTTGTCATACTCTCAGATGTGCTCATCTTGGATGTCTGGTGAAAGAAGAAAAACAAACAACAGATTATGACGCAAGAAGTATTTTCATCAAAGAGAATAATTATTAATAATTAACAGAAAAATCAAATAAAATAATATTAATATATAATCGTAGCAAATTTTATATACATACATACATGCGAGTGTAATAATTTAAGAGTAATCTCTTTTTTATTTAAATAAATTATATTGAGGCGGCCAAAAAGTAATATTGCATTTTTAATATTTTTTCAAAGTTAAGATCACTAATCCAAAACTAATGGAAATTTTTATTTCAATGATATAAACCAGGACAGATCTTAAAACTTAATAATTAGGTAAACAAATCACATCCTCCATATTTTCCAGAATGTTTTTATTATATTTTGAGATCCATTAGGTTTCTAAAAGAAAAATTGAAATAAGTTAAAAATCAACAACTACTTAAAAATATATTTTTTAGTTTAAGATGATTTAAAAGCTGCAGAATGTTTAAAAATAATGATGGAAATGATGTAAAATGCGCGATTTCTTTTTGGTCCACCTGTTACTAAATATGTTTGTATATAAAAGCATTAGATTTTTCTGTATGAATAATAAATTCTACTAAAAATTCATACCTCCCAAATTTGTATTATTTATAATAATAATAATAGTTTTAAAAAGCAAAAAAACTAAAATAACTAAATAAATCTACTGATGATATTTAAATACGAGGTTTGATAAAAAAAAATAATGTGCTGAATTTTTACATTTTTTTGTCCGTGACGTATCTTGACGTAGATAGCTATATTGGATGCTTATTTTATTCTATATAAAAGGGTTCGTATGTTTTTGTGCTAGGGAGCTTTATTAATTAATTTAATTTAATTCAGAAAAAAATGGAAGAACCTTTTTTTCCAAAATAATGTATGATAAAAGTTTCCATTTTCTTCGAATTACGAAAAGCAAAAAAATATCAAAGGACGACATCAACCTAGTGCTGCCGATGGGGTACATTGGAGACCCCAAGTTTTTGATTTTTCTCGAATAACTGTTTTAATATAAATCCTACATGTCGCATTTTTTTTATTTTTTTTTGTCCCAGTTTGTATAATAAAGTCTAAAGAATAAAAATTAAAAATATTCATTGACGTTTATTGTCCGTAGTTACGAATAAAAAAACAAAAACAACAATCTTATCTTCGATTGAAAGGTACTAGTGACACGTGCTGCGAGAGTCCAGTCTGCGATCCAAAATATCGACTTCATATTTTGGTGAATTTTTTTTAAAAAGTCAAAACAATAATGAAGAATTTAAGAATATCTTGACTTGAAATGCTTGGGGTCTATGATAGACCCCCCTTCGCAAAACTCGAGGTATTTTCGAGCCGCTGTGACGGATCAGTTAAAGAGATAAGGGCAGAATCACTACGGGAGCTTACCGCCATACTCAAAATTGCGTTCCAGAAGTGCTTCAAACTACTTTGAAGAGAATACAATTTATATTGATGAAAGATTTTTTGAGAAAAATGAATATTACGAGTATTTTTTTATGAAAACCTCGTATTTATACATATACAGTCAACCCTCTTATAGTGCTGACGTAGAAACCACGCTATAGAAGACTAGGCACCCATATACAATTTTAGGGTAAGTTTTTTTAATTGTATTTTGTAAAATGAACGAAATCAATACGTCAAAGATTTTCCTTTGAGTTATTTTAAATAACCATGACTTATTTATATGACTCAATATATAATTCGACCTTGAAAATGTGTCGTTTAATAGTAAACGGCGCACTATAGGAGGGTTGACTGTACATATAATTAAAAATAGATTATAAAGTCACATTAACATAGACAAAGCTTTGTGCAAAACGTGCTACACCATAAAAAAATACTTTGCAAATAATATTTTATAAATAAATATATTCTTTTAATAAATAAAATAATACAGCATGCAGTTTTAGCAGATTGAAATCATGCAACTAAATCTCGTTACAACTCATTATGACAAATTGCATTTAATCGTATAATTTTCCCTTTTTTTTAATATTTTTTTGTGATGTTAGATAAAATCTGCTATACATTTAAAAAAAAAATATTCGTGTCTACTTGTGAGTTTTGCATAATAAATCTCTCAAATAGACATCCAGTATGTGAATATATGTATTTTTCTGCATATATTTAATATAAATATATCATAATATTACCCCAATTATATGCAAAAATGTGTAAATACACAAAGCTTTCATGCAGGAGGTACATGGTGGATGTATAAAAAAGACAGGCACTCAATTTCTTAACAATTTGTTACACATTAAATACACATTGATATTATAGAAAATAAGTTATTAATTAACTTTGGTATTAAATGATTTTATAGAAAGTGTTTGGAGAGAGTGTTATGAATAAATCGTGTCAATGTTAAAACCTGCTTTAATCATATACATCGATTATTTATTATTTATTGTTAACGATTGTTTTTGCAGATTTTATCATAGACATTGGATATGAATATATTTTGTGAAGAGGATGACGGGTTGTATTATATATATATAAGTGTTTGAAAAACATAAAGCATTAGAAGTGTTGTTGCATTACAGGAGACATACATACACAGACACCAATCATTCCACAGAAAAATAATTAATAAATTTGGGAGTAATGAAATTCTTTTCAGAGTTAAATGAAATATTTGATTTTCTGGCATCGTATTATCTGTTATTGTTTTTTTTTCTTTTGCTGCACGCGTTTTTGGTTAGCGTTATCGGTTGGGAAGATAGAATGGCCTAAAGTTATAACGAGATTTGACCGCAGTCGATTTCAAATAAATAAATAATAAACAAACAAATTGCATACGTCACAAAATTATCTTAGTTTAGTTATATGCATTCCAAATCGATTATCAAATATAAATAATATATGCAAAATAAATTGTTTCGCTTTTATAATTGTGTACCAACCTGCAAATGTAACATTATGGTGCTCTGAAAGCAATAGTAAAATATGTTTAATATTTTCATACTTGCAAATAAATAATAGTTTGGTAATGCATAACAGTATATTTTAACGAAGGCATGGATAAAAATTGCAAATTATTTATTTTCAGAGCTGAAAAAAATTTATTGATTAGAGTTTCTGAATAATTTCAACCTTCAACAAATCGAATATCGAAAATTCATATTTTTTTTAGAGTGAAATGCATAGAGTTGCGATTTTGTATAGGATTGATGCAAAATTTTTGACGTTTTTTATGAGAACATTTATATTAAGGATATTTCATCTCGTAGCTCTCTAAGCAGCGTACATTTTCAAAATCTTTCTTGAGTCGGCAAATGTTCTCAAGTCTGAGGATCGTGACCATTCTTGTTCCGAATCTTCTTGATGGAGAGGATCATGGAGAACCAAAAATCTCTGAGCGAAAAAAGCGACGAGCTTCTCCAGACTATCGTTTCTGCTAGCGAGATGTCCAAAGTATCGAAAAATCCTTTTAAGAATTATAATATTAAGTGTTATCGATGGTGTTTGGGCCCAATCGTGTTTTCATAGATTCTACGGATCTATAAGGAGCCAGGCCGCTATCCAGGCCATCCAATTCGGTTCCTAGCCTCGTCTGATTATTATTGTTATAATCCGCGCGTGACAGCTCGGCTCCCGGGCTTATGGCTGGAGACCAGACCTATATTCGAAGAGCCAAGATAACCTGGAGGTCGACCGTCGCAGTCCTGGAATCAGGGTTGAGACGGTTGTCTCTGCTGGAGATCGCGTAGTATCCTCCAGGTGGCAAAGACCCAAAAAGTAGAAGATAATTAAAAATAATAATATTAGATCATCTTCATCGTTCTCCATTCCTTTCAGGACAGGCACGTTTGTGCGGTTAGTGGTCCATGGTATTATCAGGAGACGTCGCTAGCACCACATCTCAAAGGCGTAAATTTTTCATGTTCTCTTCTATGGCTCAGGTTTCTACGCCGTAATTAAAAATTGAGAATACTCTTCACTAAGATTTTTTTTGGCATTTTGGATATCCCCCTGTTTTTCTAAATTGTCGATAGCTTTGTCATCGCATTTTTAGTCATCTATATTCGCCTTCTTATTTCTGGCTCACATTTTCCGTTACTTGTAAGTGATATCCGAGATATATAAACCTTTAATCCTCTTTAGATCTGGAAGATTGTCGTATCTGTATAGCTGATTACTTCTATCGTCTATCATCAGTTCGTTTTTAGTAATATTGATCTCAAGTTTTGCTTTTTTACTTTCAGAGACGACTCTTTTGAGCAGTTCGGTCAATTCTTCTTCGCTGTTGACTATTTATGTCGAATTGTCGTCTAATTTGTCGATATTTGCGATGTTAATGAAAAAGATTCCTTTAAAGTTTGACTAACATAAAGGTGGTTTACAAAAACTCCGGTTATTTTTCATTGACTGATAAACCACAGACCGTGTGGCCTTTAAAGTCTGATAACGACAAGTTAGAAGTCATAGTTTACGTCTAAACATCTGTGAAGATGGGATCGTTTCATGGTACGATATTTTGATTCTTGATCAATTGTCGGACAAAAGTATTACCCTTTTTAGTATCGATTCGCAATAGAAGATGTGCAGTAGGTAGTTTGGTTTACAATAACGTTACAAAAGAAACAGCCCCATTAAGAACTTGTAAGGTCGATATTCATCAAGAAAAGTAATGGTCTGTTTTTGGTGGGATTGCAAGGGTATTGTGTATTTCAAACTTTTAGAACGTAATCACTCATCTACTTAGGAACATTATAGTCAACAGTGAACAGAATTAATCATCGCTCTTGAGGAATATACAAAAAGTCGCCTTCCTCCAGACCTTGTTCCTTATGATTATTTTGTACTCAGATCATTGCAAAAAATAGGAAAGAAATTGATTCAATGGTTAAAATAATCTCTTGATATATTTTTTGTTTTAAAGTCGAGGAAGTTTTTCTGCAATGATATTAAGAAGTTGATAAAATGCGGGAGAATGTGATGACAATAGATAGTGAATGTTTAATCGCTTAAATCAATAATAAAAGCCAAAAAATATTATTACAGTCAGCCCTCCTATAGCATTTCCTCTAAATCGTTGCTTTTTACAAAATTCCTTATCAGACAAAGAGCAATGACCTATATTTAGCTCGGCAATGTATTATAGATTTAGAAAATATCTAAATTGACCTTAAATATAAGAATTTTGTAGGAAACAGCGATTTACAGGAAACGTTATAGGAGGGTTGTCTGTATTTCCATGAAAACATTACAAATTTTGCATCAACCCAATAATAATGTTTTATTATTATGTTATTTATATTTTTAATGCCTGAAACCTCGCTGTTAATGAAACAGAATATTTTGCTAAAAAACAACGAGAAATTAACTTAATATAACACCTAATTAATGAGATATATAATATAATGATGCACGTAACAGAATTAAACAATTTAACAAAAACAGTATATTAGAATTATCAGAAGATTTCGAGCATTTAAAAAAATAAATAACGATTAGAGCAAGAATGCGGTCTACCGTATCAGATCTATTTTAGCATGTGGTATACCTTTAAGCCGCGATTTTTAATAATTTGTTTTGCAATGGATCTTCCATAGCCGCATGGAGTTTTATCTAAAACTTTAATGTATCTCTCATATTCAGCAATTTCGACTAAGATAACAAATAAAATCGTGGCAAAATACATTGTTGGATAAGAGGTATTTCAATTGAAGATGATTTGTTATTGGCATTCCTGAAAGATACGTATACCGTAATAATTATTAATAATAATAAATATGTATTGTTGCCTTGTTAATTTGTTGTAATAGTCTGTTGTTATGCATTTGAAACAAATGATCCAAGATTTAACGGTATACCGCATACTATAGTGACACACAGCGATTTTTCTCCTTGCATAATAACGTCAAAGGCAGGGGTCGCTGAACTTTATTTTAGATAAGGCATAATTTTATCCATGCCTTTCATTTTTTACATGAAATTAAAACAGATTGTTATTATAATATTTAACATTTTATGAAACACATAAATTATCTATCTATACAAATTATTATCTTATGTATTCTTATGCTTCTAGAAATTCTAAAGTACACATTAGTGAGATTTATGTTGTCTATTCATTCGTTTATGATTTAGGAATTTCTGTCAGTATTAATAATCGATTGTCAAGTATCATTTAATATATGCATAATAGTTTATCGTGCAAATATTATACAATATACAGTCTAGTGATCGCTATGCTATATACAGAGACAGTTTAATTTAATATCTAAAATATTGCACAAATACTACACAAATTATTGCAATATATAATAAACACATTGAAACAATACATCTAATGTGCAACGTTGAAATATAATTATTTAATTAATGCAAGACGTCTTTAACGTTTCTCTTTACAATAATTACAATGCTTAATGTCGATATAATCGAGTTCTTATAATTATTGTATAAGTCTTTGGGATACAGACGGGGTATATAATTTATACAATCTTTATATTTTCATACGAAAATATATACATAGTTTTTAAAATTAGGATCACAAGGGTTAGACATATTTCAATACCATAATAGTGAATCTATCCTAATAATGATCATAGTGATAACATTTTACAATTGATACTAGACATAGATAATTAAAAATTGAGATTTATTGCAGTTAATAACAACAATTACATACGAGTCAATGAAATTGTTGTTATTAACTGCAATTTCATTGACTCGTATGTAATTGCAGTTAATAACAACAATTTCATTGACTCGACTACAGAATGTTGAGATCTATGCTCTGAAATAAATATATTTATTATAAGTGGCTTTCTAAATCTTCTTCGACGCTAGATAGCCTGTTGTTGGCCTCATGCTACAGATAACTCTCTGAGAATTCTAGATCTGATTGGCTAGCACGGCTTGACCGCGTATGCAGCGAGATGCCCAAACCTATGGTCGAGTCGAGATCAGATACCAACGTTGCATAGTCGGATGTCATCGTAGCGTAATCCGACGTGAGCGTAGGATGGTCTGCAACAATAAGTTGAGTGTTACCTTGAGTGATCGTTGCCGCCTGGATGGCAGTTTGTTGGTTGACTGTTGTCCCGATGACGGTTTGGCCTCCGGATTTTTGGGCATCTCGTTCTGCAATTTTCTGCTTCAACGTTCTTATCTTTTCTTCTTTCTAAAAAATGCATTTAATAATAATTAAATATAATAATTAGACATATTTGTTACGTAAATGCGTCACATACTGCTGATATGAGCTGCTGCAATTGATCATTCTCTGCTACTAATTTATTATATCGTTCCTCGTCTTCTTTAGACATACCAGCATCGGGATTATACTTCGATTCTGCCCTATCTTTAGGATGTCTAATGACTTCGATCACCTAAAACATAATATAATTGATTAATACATTCCTAGAATTATTTATAAATTAGATAAAGCGGAAAGAAATGACAAAGTATTAAAATAGACTGTTTTTAATTAGAAGGGGTATATATTTTGTTGTAAAGCTTCTTAAAATTATTCAAGACGATTATCAAAACACTTTTAAGGACTTTCGCTTCTGTTACGTCCAGTAACATTCTACTGCAGACTTGCTTCTAAACATTTTCATCAATTCCTTCTTTTCTTCAAGTTGATGGTATGGATTGGTGTCAACTTTAGGCTCCTCCTTATGTATTTGTTTTGAAACCAAATTCTTAAAAGTTAAGAGAAGAAGGTGACGTCAAACAAAGAGAATGGAGTGATTCTTTTTACACGCGGTATTTATTTTTGTTCTAGTTTATTCTATTCTGTTTCTTATGGTAGAAGACGGCACTTCAGACAACAGATTATATGTCTGAAGTATTAAATTGTAGGGTTTTATCAACCTTCAGATGTTCTCGGTCCTTATGTAGAAGCTTTAGAATCAGTCATTACTATGATGTAAAATTCTTATTTATTTATTTAAAACTAGATCATTTCTGGCATTGAAGCCGAACTAGTTGCTATAGCTGCAGTCAATCACTTTTACTTCTATTATGGTCAGCAGAAGGTTACTTCGGTCCTGTATTTTTGCCTTCTTTTTTTGGTGCCTTGTCTGTTTTGTGACGTAACGGTTTTTTCGTATATTTTTGGAGGGCTGGAATAATTTTGGATCTCTAAACCTGGTCGGTCCAATTAAGAATGTTGCGGAAACACGATAGTTTCTTTCTTCCCAAACAGCAATTGCAGTACACTTGTCTCTCCATAATGGTGTGTAGAATTTATTAGAAGGTTATTTCGGTCCTCGTATGTTTGCCTTCTTTTTTTAGTGCCTTGTCTGTTTTTGAACGAAAGCGATCAACTGGTTCTTGTTTTTTCATATTTTTGGAGAGGGACTGCACTGAATTGACAGTTTTGGACCTGTCAATTCAGTGCAGCCCGTTTCTTCCCAACCATCATTTACTTTCACTTTTCTCTCGATAATGGTCTTTAGAAAGCGATACTTTGCACCACGAATGATGTGATAAAGTACTCCATTTTACGGCATCTAGTAATTTTCGCTCATTGAAGAGCACTTGTACCCAGGATAAAGTTGTGTCAGACCGGTCTGATACAGTTCCATACCTTGTCGTCCATTCACACAACATATACCAGCATGGACCTGGTTTAATCGGTGTAACAGAAGCAGTGTTTTCTTGAAACGCGTGATTTAAAAAAATAAACTAAAGGAGGGAGAGGGAGAATAGCCTCGTTCTCTTCGAAAATCAACGCAAAACGATCAAATACCCTGTAGAAAATTATATTTCTGATTAGGTACATGTGCCCGATTGTACCCTCCACGAAGAAGGACAATGAAGACAGGATTACATAACGTGACTGAAGTCCTGACAGATGTACCCACAAGAATAGCGCAACGATGCTACCAGGTTAAATTTTTCATGATTAGCCTTGAAGTTACTGTAGCCAGTTAGAAATTTACTGACCTAAAAGTATGTGAAAAACCAGTTACGATTTGGTCTAACATCAGAGAAGAAGAGATAGATAGTCCGCCATATGAGGGAGGAATCCCACCCCTATTGTCGTTTATAAAGAACCACTTCGCGGATGCTTGACTTTATATTTGCAGCTGGATTTCAAGGTCTGGCTAAAGGACACCACTCAAAATTACTTCTTGTGAAGATTTAAAATATCTTTTCAACAACTGAATCATAGATGGTCAAATATGCTGGGGGAAAATGTTGGCAGGTTGAATAGTAACATAATCCTTTAGGTCGAGCCATTTAGGGCGTTTTTTTTTTATTTTTTAAATGATTTTACGAAGAACTTATTACAAAAGAAGAACATTATTTGGTATTAGAGGACTTCTTAATTCTGAATCATAACGTCGTATATATGTCACTTCTTTTCGCTTTATCATATTATCATGCAAACACTACCCACCTTTGGAACAAATATTAACGCCATACTTAGAAAACAACAAAAAACAACGGCTAACGAAACAAACGCAAAACTAGCATCTTGCTGTGAAGCTACAACCATCGATACTGGAGCAGTGATCAGACACAGAACCACGACGTTATAGATAGACATGCCGACGTATCTGCTGTCGTTGATTTGACGCAGTTTCACCGATCTGGTTTCGTAAGCCAGAAATAATCCAAACACCAATACTAATCCTTTATAACCGTACATTACACCTGCAACAACAAATAATATAAAATAACACCATAAAATAATAAAAATAAAGACAAAACAATATACCTAGCCATATAGTATTATGTTCACTCTCGCAATGCTCTAATTCCGGACGTATTTTAACATCATCGAGAGCGTTGGGTGGATCTTCCAGCGGGAACAATTCGACTCGTCTTCTCAGTGGATCTCTAAGTTGCCACGATAGTAATATTACGGCGTCTATCACAAGTAAACCCGATACCATTGTGTATAACTTCCAAGGTTCAACTTTTTTCTATAAATTAATATAAATATATATTCGTGCTTTGAAATATAATATGAAAAATTTTCTTACTTTAGGATCGACTTTTGCTTTAGTCGTGAATCTGTGTACTCTCCATACTTTGCTGAACATGGCGCCGTATGCCAGAGTAAATCCTATACTCAACAACCAAACCCTTGCTTGACAGACGGCAGGGAATCGATCCTGCGGAACAAATCTTCCATCGGCACCTAGTGCGACTAGTCCGGCTAGACACAGCGTGCATCCGCACAGCATGATGGTATTGCAGACCGGATGCGATGATTGTATCACTCTGAAATATTAATACATATTTTCAATGTTGCTTAGTGACAAAACAAACGGCAGTTTTTTCAAGCATTGATAAGAGAAGAGATTCCGAGCGTATTCATACACTATTGAACATCAATCCCGTATTATTGATATCGAATAAGCACGGAGATTGGCGTTGGACCGGTCGGGATAAAAGTTATGCCGCATCGCGTGGCACATATATCCAGTGTGCAATGGCACAATAAGCTGTTTTAAATGGAGCACTGGCTCATAAAACAGGCAGTACACATCTTTATTCCCATTAAGCGTTATCGTGCAAGCGCCGGTAACATAATGGATCACGGCCGCTTTATGTGCCCGCTGATGTGGCAGAGACGCGACTGGCGGAGGCTGATAAGTGCACCTCGGTAATGGTCGTAAATTTGAATATAACGGACCTTCTGTGACTGTTCCATATGTTGAAGACGACCAGTCCGGCTGCTATGCACACGCCAGCAGCAGCCACTGCAGTCACGCAGGCGAAGAGAGGCAGCGAGACGGTACGCAGCTCCCTCCTCACTACGGTCCGATCTTGAGGTACTTTACCACCTGAAATTATAAATAAAAAAATATTGATAACATTGATACATAATCCCAGAGATGATACAATCCCTGAATATATTTTTTTATTTTGCATCTAAGATACGTCCCTAATAGGAAACGAATCAGGAGGACATGCTGGAAAATTTTGTTTGAGCCCGGATACAATAAAAAACTCAAATAATTTGTATAGATCGATGAAACAATCTGGAACGTGTGTATCTCAAAGTGTCTCGCTGAGCACAGTGGGGAATTAAGCCGTAATCGAACTAAGCGGCATCGTGGGGCCCCAAAATATCAAAGGGCCCTGAGATCTTAAAATAATTTTCATTAGGACCATATATATTTTTATCCGTATTGCACATAATATGTGCAATAAGTATATAGTCGATGTTAAAATCTTATCATTTGATAATTCTTCTAATATTTCAGAGAACTATCCAGGTTTGAAATCACCTATTAAAGAGCATAGTCTAAGAGCTATTAAATTCTTAATTTTAATAAAGAAAATTTCACTGCAGAATATTATAGTGTTGCAATTCAGTATTATGCTTGTGCAGAATATATTCACATTTCTGTACCAACGCATCGCTGAAAAATTTTCATTAGAAATCTAGAAACGTATAAAAATATCTCGTTTCAATGAAAAGAGTTTCTAATACAAAATTGTCAGTAAGAGCTGATGCAGAAAGTTAGATATAAAGCTTTGTATCATTCATATAAAATAGGCTTTAACTGAAATTTGTAATTCAGAAAAAAAGTTAGCCATAGTGGAGGCGACTTCACTTTTATGGAAAATGGATTAAACAGTGATTTCTAATACTATTTTACAAAGAATAAATGCTATTAGTAAATCACTGTAATCTGTGATGTTAATTCGTTTTATCTCATATGTGCCTTTACCAAACCA